>CM029013.1:22302745-22570245 GCA_016801055.1 Panax notoginseng | reverse complement strand
TTCTCATCTTTATATTTTATCCAAAATTTCTCATTAATTTTTGTGGAAAAGTGTAGAGAAAATTTTGAATTTAAGAAGCAATGGAATTCATAAGAAAACCATTAGAGAGCGTTACAAAGTTCTTCTATAATTGAAAATTTTATCCCTCTCTTTTGTTTTCATAATTCTACTTTCTTTTCTTTATCCTTGGAATTCAATAAATACTAGTAATGCCTAAAAACATTCATAATTAAAAAACGAACTGCTTAATTCCGATTCTACTACGCACTAGATTACACCATATGACCACCTTGACGATGAATCAAGTAATCATCACCGTTAGATACGCCAAAAACTGAGATTTGACTAACCAACTGTCGCTGCTGTGCCACACGGAGCTCCTTCTGCCTCCGGAGCTCTATAACCTTCCGGTGCGAATTTGAATGCCTCGCCGACACAAAAGTTGGGCTCGCTGCGGGCCTGTACTCTGCTACCAACCGACCCGACTTGTACCGTACCCCACAAGCATTGCAAAGCGTTTTGGGCCCCAAAGGCCCAGTCCGCCACTGCGGTGTCTTTTCGGAGGCACAATGGAGACACCTCCTGCCGGGCGTCTCCGCAGAATTCTCTCTCTTCTTTCTCGACGGCGTTGCACCGCCGGTATTATTCTCGGCTGAGGAGAGGAGGAGGAGGCGGGAGGACCAGTCGCAAGGGGCGGCTCGTGAGCGCTTGCTTCGGGCTTTTCCAGGGACTGCAACGTCAGAACCGAATATGGGGGAGGTTTTGTTGGTGACGGTTTCTTCGGAGGAGGAAGTGTCGGTGGGAGATTTATGACAGGTGGCGGTGGGGATGTAATGGAGATTTTGCATGTTGTCGTTTGAGAATGATTCCTCCACGAAATTCGAGAGCCATTCTAGCTCAGCCAAGTCGTCGTACTGTTTGTTACATAAACTTGAATTGATTATTCGTTTATAAAATCGATTTTTTCAGTAATTTGCAAACAATTTTCTGGAATAATAGCGCCAGAAATTGAGAGAATTTTATAAATAATTAGTCAAAAAAAGAAAACAAATATTCAAAAAAAAAAGAAGCAAATTACGGAAAGCATATCATTTTATAAGCGATTAATTTAAACGAGTGGTGAATTAATGGGAGTTTTACCGGAACGCAGAGTTCGGAGCCGGAGAATTGAGCATCAGCGAAGCTGCGGCAGCAAATGTTGCCGGAGTACTGAGGTTCGCAACCGGAAACTGAGGAATTACAGCTGTCAACGGCGATGACATTGGAAGAGTCAGCTGAATTTCCCGCAATACTGTTGAAAAAGGCTTCGGTCATGACTTCGTCTTCCTTGGGGAAATCGAACAGGTAATCAACGGAGAGCTGGTTGTTGTTAGGTACCGGTTTCTGGTCGTAGTAACGATTGTCGGTCAAGAATCGACTGTCTCCGGCACCGAAATAGCCACCGACAAAAAAGTCTGATGCTTCCATTGTTTTAATAATGCACTGCGCTCTTTGTGGATGTTAAATTCCCTTGGTTGATAGAGAGACGCAAAGTAACGGTTTATGTTGGGTTTTAGAGAGAGAGAGAAAGTGTGAGGAGATGGATTGCGTTTGAAGATGACAGGCGGACGGTGTGGTTTTTATGAGTGACGAGGGGGGGGGGGGGGCGCTCTGTAAATATAGTTCAATTAGCATCTTTACCTTCTAAGAATAAATTAAGAGGGGTGTATTTAATTAAGATTTTTAAATATCTTTAAAGTTTGGTTGTATTTAATTAAGATATTTAAAGTGTTTATAAAAGTTTAGTGGTATTCAATTACAACTTTTTTAATGTCTTTAAAAATTATGTGGTATTGAATTAAGATTTTTACAAAGTCTATAAAAGTATTTTGATATTCAAAAAGTCATAGATTTTAAATATTTTTATCAAATGGTAGAGTTTGACAGACTTTAGAAGAAGAATTATAACTATCAACCCATATCCAAAGTCTTACCTCATCTCTAAATATTTCTAAAGACTTCAAAATAAACACAAAGGTGGATAAAATTAGTTATTAATTGGACTTTGTCTTTTATTGGTCAAATTAGTTATTTATTTTATATGGGCTAATAAATATTAATATGTGATAGATAAATAATTTAGTAAAATTTGGGCCATAAAAATAATTGGATTTATTATAATTTTAATATAAGAGAATTAACAAGATATATTAATAAGTAAACAAATAACTAGACCTAATCTAAATTGGTGAGGGAAAAAACAGCCGTTCGAAATCTTCCAATAGAAAGAGGAAAGATATTTATTCAACAAAGATAAGATAAAATCATAAAACTCTCATATCAATTGTAAAGATTATGTATTATAATATATGAAAAAATAGAAAATATATGATGTGTATGTGTATTTTTTTTTTTTTTAGTTTTCTGACATTTTAAACGAAGAAAATCACTGTTAATTTTTTAGACATCCTCCATATTCGTCTTTAAGTGTCTTTGGTGTATCGTAGTGAAATAATGTAACGTGTGGTTGTATTCCTGCATGACAAATTGACAGAATCATTATCTTTCCCTTATAAAAAAAGAAAAAGCGCACTGCTTTGATATATGTTAGGCGCATAAAAAAGGTCCACACAATCAAACAAAATTAGCAGCAGTTAAGATGAAAAATTCAACATATATATATATATATATATATATATATATATATATATATATATTAGTAAAGCAATCAATAATAAAAAGCAATTAATTATTAATAAAAAGCGTACGCATATGCATAAAGTATATATATCTCAATGAAAAGTGAGTTTAATTTTTGTATTGCGTCTGTAAGACCCCGAATTTTATGAAATAAAAGTATTCAATTTTTCTTATAATTACTATTCAGTAAATGGTTAAATTGATAAAAGTTTAAAGTTATGGGTGAAATGTGAATATTTTTTTCAAAATAAGCAAGTGGTTATAAAGTAATCATTGTTGTCGAGGAATATTCGTTTGGTCGTAGAATATTCTTTCTGTCGGGGAATATTCGTACGACGGTGCAGCTATTTGTGGGCCCCATAACGAATAACTGTCGGGTGAAGAAAATGACAAATTTGAGTTTTTACAAATAACGGCGTAGTTGTTACCGTTAACACTGTTGGAATACCCGTTGGTTAAAATACAGTAATACGCGTTATTGCACAGTAACACACGGTATTGCACAGTATTTTTAAAATTATTGATTCTTACGTAAGAAGGCACTACTCAATAATTGTTACAGTAATTACTGTTCAATATTTTACTTTATTGATTCAATAATTGCTGCGTTGATATTTTATATTATTTTTGTTTCAATAATTGTTGCTGCACAGTATTTTCTATTATCAGATCAATAATTCATATTATTTGAATAATATTATTAGATAGTATTATTGGTAATGTCTAGAAAGTTCTGTCTAAGGAGAGGTTTGGTCATCTAATTGCGCGCCAGTAAGGAGAAATCCTTATTGGAAAGCCCCCTCTTTCCTGGGAACGGCCTGGTTGTCATAAATGTGATTCTGTAATATTATTTGTGAATAATTAATTATTGATTCATATGATAAGGAAATATTTATTTTATGTGGATATAAATGAGGGATATATTTTTTTGATTAAAAATGAAAGAGTTAATGTTGAGGTTTTTATAAGTATTTTTGTCGGAATGGAGGTATTAAAAATTAGGGTTTTTGAGATATTTTGCGGGGGTTATAATTTTTAATCCGACCGTTGGATCGTGGTAATTTTTGGATATGTTATACATATATAAGTTGAGTATATGTCCACAAATTTTGAACCGTTAAAAATGAACGTATGATTTATTATGAATTTTACGAGATGACTGGTTCAGAAATTATTGAATTTTTGGAGTTTATCATTTTGGTGGAAAATTCTAGAATTGGTGGGCCCCACTTGTGGTTGGTGAAGAAATGTGCTGAATTATATTTCAAATGTGGTGGGTGGGAATAGTAGCAGGTAAAGCCATCAGGTTGCAGGTCAAACCTACCAAAATTTTCCTATAAATAGAGGGCTAAGTTAGAATTGAAAATCACACCAGAAACATAAGCTTTCTCTCTTTCTCTCTCTATATTATGAAACATATTTTGTGAGTTTTTAGATACTTGGTGAGTTGCTATTCATCAGTGCATGTTTCCTTCGGCTTTGCATTCCAGTCAGAAATACTGCACTTTTGAGGTAAGGGATTGTAAGGGATATTAAGGGATTTTAAGGGTTGTTATGATTTTCAGTTTCGTAATTTTTCTGAACTTCAAAAATTCTGGAAAAATTTGAAATGATATTTTGATGAGTTTTCTTGATTGTATTCAAAAATGGTGATTTTTGGATGTATAGATTGAGAGTTATGAATTTTATGAGAAAAGACTATTTTAAAAGTAACCGCTTATAATTCCTTGTGGTTAACTCCAAAATTGATGAAATTTTTATTGGGAGTACATGTGTATGATAGAAGTATACTCTGTAAATTTCAGAATTTTTGGACAAAAGTATAATTTTTGATAAATGTCTAAATATTCGGTGGTTTTGGCCATATGAAAAATAGTAAATGAGTTTTAAAAATTCTGAGAAAAATATATGTTCAATATGGGACTATATTATGCTAAATCCCAGAAAAGAAATATTTTTGAAACTGATTTGGTATTTTTTTATGAAAATGGTCTAGTTATGAGTAAATGAATTAAATATGTTTTGTGAAGAAAGAAAATCGGAAAAATAGGATTTTATGGCTTGAGAATCCTATATGAGGTATATGCAGATTTTTGATGAGGGTTTTGGTTATTGATGATGAAATTGTAAGAGTTGGCATTTTATGATGATTAAATGCATTAATTAGTAAAGTGTAAACAATTAAAATAAATTGTTTATAAATTTAAGTAATGTTATTCTTTCAATATCATTATACCGAAATATTGGTATGAATTTTATTATGGAATTTCTATCTTTTGTGTCGGGGTTACTATTCATGAGTTACTATTCACGAGTTACTATTCATGATAAAATTGGTTTTTTTTTCTGACCAAATTATAGTTGATTTATGAATATTACTCTTGAGATTAAATCTATATGTTGATTATATTGATTTTATTATCATATATAACATTTTTATAACCCTGATGTTGAAATTCTCTTTCACTAGAGTGTAAAGATGGGTAGATTATTGGTATGATCATGACTAGGGTTCTCTTTGGCCTGTAGTGCAAAGTTGAATTGTGACTGGTATGATCATGACCATTGAATTTATAATTGAATATCTTAAGCTTAAGTGCAAAGGTGAATTGATCAACATGGTTATAATTATTGTTTATATAAATTCTGAAATGATTATATATTTCTTTGAGATATGAATATATTTGGCCTGTAGTGCAAATATGAATTGTTGATGAATATCTTTGGCATGTAGTGCAAAGATGGCCTGTTGATGAATATCTTTGGCCTGTAGTGCAAAGATGAAATATTGATGAATATCTTTGGCCTGTAGTGCAAAGATGAATTGTAGATGAATATCTTTGGCCCGTAGTGCAAAGATGACATGTTGTTGAATATCTTTGGCCAGTAATGCAAAGATAAACTGTTGACGAATATCTTTAGCCCGTAGTACAAAGATGAAATTATTAGTATGATTATGAACAAGAATTGTGATTTGGTATAACCATGATGTTTGATGTTTCAGGTGATGAAAATTATCTTCGTCCTAGATGAGAAGAGGAATTTAGAACTACAGTTATGATTATGAGTTATTCATATGATTGTGGACCAGAATTGTTGATTGATATTGCAGGGATAAAACATTGTTGGTGGATTTTTAACATGGAGAAAATAATAGACTTTATAGTCTATTTGACTCTTCTAATGGATTGCTCGTTCCGCTGCAACTATGGTTGAAATTTTTATCATTTACCATATGTTCTAAATCTCTGATTTATTATTGATGAAGGCTATTGATAATTTAATTATCTTTAGTCATGATATTCTTTACTGAGCTAGTTGTGCTCACCCTTTTGCTTCACAATTCCTTTCAGGTAATAAGAGTGTAGCTGGGTCGAGCGAGGGTAACGGGGAAATAGAACGGTGGTCTCTAGCTGTGGATGTTCTCCCGAAGCAGTATAGAAAAGTTCATTTAGTAGTTATATTTGGTGAATCCAATAGGGTAAGGTGTACCCAACGTTGGAAGGGTGGTTTGCCACTATCATACAAGATGTCTAACGACATACAACCTCGCGTCATCATAAGACAGGGATGTGCTCATCCACTTGCTGAGTATATATACGAGCACTACCTATATAATCTTGGTGTTTGTTTAAAGTATAATTCTCAATTAGAGACAGTAGAGATAATGATATGTCAAGAGAAGACTCACCATTGGGAAGAATATGATAGTAATCTTCTCATTTTTCTTTGGGGTCTATTGGGTCAACCAAGGATAATTCTGTGGCCGTATGATATCTATCATAACCTAGACGCGTGGCCTCCCATGTACGAAGGTTTCCTTGAGCACTTCCCAAAGATTCTAATTTCTAAAACAGTTTTTGACTATACCTTTATGTAAGGTGTTATTGTGAGGTGATGTCCACGGTTGGAACATGAGTCACATTTGGTATATATTTGTATCCAAACTCACAGCATATGTGTTGTTGTATTTTGCACGACAATTGTTGTAATAAAGTTGTAGTTATTTTCTGTACCATGTATTTGACGACTCAGAATGGGTTGGGTGGAATGGACCTATTTTGGGGTTGTCACAGTGTAAGACCCCAACTTTTATAAATAAAGATGAATTTTCTATAAATATCATTTTTGAATATTATGGAGTTAATTTGATATAATGTTATAGTTGTGGGTAATATTTATAAATTTTGCAAAGTAAGCAAGTTGTTATAAAATATTCGTTTGGTCGGAGAATATTCTTTTTGTCGGGGAATATTCGTACGACGGCACAATCATTGGTGGACCCCACAACGGAATTATTGTCGGATTGAGAAAACGACAGAATTATCTTTCTATAAAAATAACGGCTGAGGTGTTACCGTTAAAACCGTTAAAACTGTTGAACTACTCGGTAGTAAAAGTACAGTAATACGCGTGGTTGTATAGTAGCACACGGTATTGATTATTGATGCTTACGTGAGAAGTCACTCAGCTATACTCAATTATTGCTACAGTAATTGCTGCATCATATCTCTTAAATTATTGTCATAGTATCATCTGTATAATATGTTATATTATTGAGACGTTGTGGTAAGTTTGGTTATTTTATGGGGGGCCATATGTCATCATCTAAGAGTCTCTTCGTCAATAGTAATTACCGTCGTCAATAGTAATTACTGTCGTCAATAGTAATTACCGTCGTCAATAGTATTTACCTTGGTCAATAGTAATTACTTTCGTCAATAGTAGTTGTCCCTTCAATATTACCAAGAGTCATTTGACCCTTCGTTAAGACCAAGAGTCATTTGACCCTTCGTTAAGACCAAGAGTCACCCTCAGTTTTTCTATAAATAGAGGCCTAGGGCTTCATTATTTTTCACGAATTCATTCAAGCTATAGAGAGAGAAAGTATAGAGAGAATAAGAGAGAGAGAGACTAAAAGTATTCTGCTACATCACTTTTCCAATATCCAGTTCTTTTAAGGTAGGGAATATTATTTCTTTTATATTCATGAAGAGAACTTCTGTTATTCCATTTGTTATTATTCTGTTGGAATAACCAGTATACGCGGTCTACCCTATACTTGGTGACATTCTTCTATTATTCTGTTGGAACATCCTGTCTGTGTGTTTTACACCGGACCTGGTTCCGTTTATTATTCTGTTGGAACATCCTGTCTGTGTGTTTTACACCGGACCTGGTTCCGTTTTATTATTATTCTGTTGGAATATCCTGTCTGTGTGTTTTACACCGGACCTGGTTCCATTATTTATTATTCTGTCGGAATATCCTGTCTGTGCGTTTACGCCAGACCTGGTTCCATTATTTATTATTCTATTGGAATAACCTGTCTGTGCGGTCTATCGCATGCATGGTGATTTCTTTTGTTATTCCATTCTTTATTGTACTCAGTTGGTTAAGTTTTGACTTCTATACTCCATGAAATTTGTAGAATATCCTTGATAGTTGCGTTTCATCCAGTATCTTTTCAAGAAAATATTCTTCTAAGCATTCTTGAATTTTACTCCACAATGCAGTATCATGTTGACAATTTGGACGTTGTTAATTCCTGGATAAATTAATTCTTGAACTTGTTTTATTGAATTCTTATATCATTGTCATCATCCTCATGTTTATAAAATGTTGAAAGTCATCTGTGGCCTGTATTGCATAGATGGACTTGGTATGATTATGACCATGGATTATTCGGTATAATCATGACCGTAATGTTACAAATGATGTGGTAAAGGTCCTCATTGGCCCGTAGTGCATTGATGGACAGTTGTTGGCATGATCATGACCATTAATGAATACACGAATATCCTTGGCCGTAGTGCAGGGGTGATTCGATGATGTGGATTATTTTATTAAGCTGAGTCTCAGCGATCGCAGTGTTGAAAAACCTTTTAAATCATAAAAGATAGTAGATTTTATTTTCTACTTGACTCTTTTAATGGATTGCTTGTTCCGCTGCAGTTAAACTTGATGTCTATTATATTTTATCAGTTTAACATTGTTGAAGGCTAATGATAATTTATTCTGCATTATCTTAGTCATAATATTTCTTACTGGGCTAGTTGAGCTCACCCTTTCTTTCACTGTTCTCTTCAGGAAATGAGAAC
Source organism: Panax notoginseng (assembly GCA_016801055.1). NCBI lineage: Eukaryota > Viridiplantae > Streptophyta > Magnoliopsida > Apiales > Araliaceae > Panax > Panax notoginseng. The sequence goes on along the minus strand of CM029013.1, from coordinate 22,561,465 downwards.
GTAGCTGGGACAAGTCGGGGTACGGAGTGATGGTCCGAATGATAGTATTAGTTAGTAGTCCTCACTATTCTATGTAATGGTGTGTTAATAAATGTAATGAGGACTCCTTTTGAGTATGAATACTCTCTAGAAGATAATATTTGTATTCAAACTCACAGTTTATGTTTTGTCGTATTGTACACGACAGATGTATTAATCAGTTGTATTTGTATTCTGTACTATGTATCTGACGACCCAAGATGGGTGATGTATACCTAATTTTGGGGGCGTCACACACAGCGTCTGTAGTTTCTAAAATTTTATTGGTATCCGAGTATCCGAATGTATCATGAAATGAGTAGAATAATGTGAACGCTTTCAACATATATAAAATTTTATGCCACAATAATATAATGAGATTTACTCTAGTTCGTGAAGAGAGAGAGAGGTTGTACACATGAGCTAATTAACAATTAATATAATTTGTAAGATATATTAAAAGTATACAAAAGTCTATCACGGTCTTGATAAAAAGTTTATAAAAGTTTGTTACTTATTTCATGAAGTCTATAAAAATTATTTTAAAAAAGTCTTTAAAGTCTGTGAAAGTCATTAAAATCTCACAAATTCTACAAAAGTCTGTCACTTAAAAAAAACCTTTAAAAATCTTAATTGAATACACCCTCCTAATTAATTAGAGCAAGTCTCTCGCTATTATTTTGTATTGTATTTACTATTTCGTAGCCCATGATCATTTAATTTACTAATTTGCCCCTCCTTTTAAGTTAAGATAAAATTGTGACGACAAAATTAAAGATAGTATGCCGCTTTATACTTTTATTTAAGGTTATAAAAAAATCGAGTCGAACCGAGTATTGAGTTATTCAGATAGTGTTCACAAAATTTATCGAGTATTAAATAAGGTTTGATTGAGGTTCGTTTTGCTATCGAGTCGAGCACGATCTCGAATCTAGCCCGAGCAATTTGAACTTTTAAAACGAATATGATCCGAGTATCAATAGAAAATTATAACTTGAAGAGGTTCGAGTAATTTAGCGAACTTTAAAATTTACTCATATTTGAATCATTTATATTTCGAGTCAAGCTCGAATCAAACTTTTAGTCGAGCGAGTACGAATCGTGTCCAAATTATTTGTTTATTTTACGGTCTTACTTTTATTTACCTAAAGATGACTTTTTTAAAAAAATAAGACATTAACAAATTATTTTCCCCCCTAAAAGACGAGTGCTATGGGTAAGCTAAATCCACTGAATTAATATTTCAATGCTATACTCACTTATTTTTAAAATATAAGATTATTATTAATTTTTTAAAATTAATATAAAATTATTTTAAAATTTGAAAGTAATACATATTCACTTAATTTTAGTTAATACAATAATAAATATTATAAATTATCTACAAAGTAATACTTATAATAAAGTTTATTAATTGTTTTATATTTTCAATGAAATTGTAAAATTTTGAGTTGGAAAATATTTTAAATTGGATTTCAAAGTTGAATAATAATGTTGCAATTTAGAACGTAGAGAGTATAATTAAATTATGTATAATTATAATTTAATTTTGTTCTTATTAATTTATTTTTGTTCCTGTAAAAAAGAAAGTCAAATCTGTCTAATTTTTATAATCACTGTAATTATTAGTACTGGTACTAGTAGTTGCTCCCTCATCGCCAGTGGCGAAGCCACATGCAGTTGTACGGGGTCAATCGCCCCCACTGAAAAAAAAAATTATTTTATAATGTAAAATAAATTTTAAAAATTTTAAGTATTATATATAAATTGCCCCCATTAAAATTTTATAAATTTTTTATTATACGGGGTCAAATTGAAAATTTATAATTTTGTCAATCAAATTTTAACACATATGACTCATATCCTCTCAATATATGTATCTCCCTATAATATTTTAAACTAAATAATAATATATTATTTTTAAAAATAAATAATGAATTACTTACTTATGAACAGTTGTGATTAAAAAGGTCTATTATGAGTCAATATAGTGTATATATATACCATATATTATTACTCATTATATTTTCATTGTAATATATATATATATACTCGTAAGTATAAAGTATTTTCGCCCTCACTAACAACAGTTTCTGGCTTCGCCACTGCTCATCGCATCACATCACATCACACAGTCGTTTCTTGTTAAATTTCCTAACCATGTTTAAGCACGATGTTTACAGCTCAATACAATCAGATACATTAACGGTCATTAGGTTCAACTAGGCTAGGCCTGCTACCGTTCCATTTAAATACTCCCTTTTATTTGGATTAAATATTTTTTTAAAGAATTTTATTTTATTCTATATAAATGTCGTTTTAGAATCCTTATACAATATTACACTATTTTTTTTTAATTTATCCATCTATTTAATGATGATGATGATGATGATGATAATGTTTTTTATTTAATTTATAAAATTTGAATAAGACATATATCTTATGAAAATTCTCCATTTCATTTCAAAATATGAGATCAATTTTAAATTAAATTTAAGACACTTTTCTAACGCATTACTCAATAAAAATTATTATTAACAATAAAAGTAAATTATTTTTGGAGTAGAGATAAGAAAAATTAACAAAGGTAAAATAATAGAAACGCTATTTCCATATGAATTTTTAATATTTTTATATGATCTATTCTCGTATAAAAGTGAGATTCACTTTCATCTTACGTGAAAATATCCAAAAAAAAAAAAACACGCACACACACACACGACAGAATTTCAAAAGTAAGTCTGTCTTCTATATATGGAGGACAGGACGTACAATGATTTGAATACAGCGAAAAAAAAAACAATGTGCAGTGCAGTGCAAGCAAGGAGTGCAATTATTTCAAACCAATATCAATATCAATATATATATGCCAGCTAGAGCAACTTGTGCATGCATTGACTCCAACTGCTATTTAGTATTAATAGTAATAGTTGGTGTGAAAATTGAGTAAATTATGGAATTTTATTTATTTATTTTCATGCGTTGTGAACCTTATTAATAATAATAAATAGAAAATGTAGGATTAAGTTTTTTTATTTGTGCGGGTGAATAATGATGATTCATTGTATCGATCAATATCCCAGGGAGGGGTATTTAATAACAGGAGTAATTAAAAAAAAAGAAAAAAGTTCCCAACATATATAAAGATTTACTATTTAATTTTGAGGGAGGTTGTGTGCCCGCCGTACCGTCAAATCCCCGTAAAATATAGATATTGTTTTGAGATATAAATTTTTTTAAACTACTTACCTTAATTATTATTTTTTTTTATTTTTTTTAAATAAATAAAAAAAAATAGAGAGCAAATTCAACTAAAAGAATACATTCACGCTACAAAAGAATGTTATTATTTATAATTTGTGAATATTAAAAATAAATAAATTATTACTTTACTAATAGTAATAGTAGCATAATAAATTAAAACTGTTTTTATGAATTGGGGTATTATTAGTAGTTAATTTGGTAAGATATAAGCATGGGGATTTCATTAATAATGGGCACGTGACAGAGGGATGCTGTCAGGTCAGGCAACAGGCATCATGTGAGGGTATTCAGGCATCATATACTCCTAGTATAGTCCGTATTTATCTATTTATTTATGAATGACTTGCGACTTTACGAGGCATGGGCATGGGTGGTCAAATTCCACGTCCATCCTATTGTTTGTTTGTTTGTTTGTTATACTACTACTACACTAGCTGGCCTCCTCCTGGCACTCTGGCAGGCAAAGCAGCATACGGAATCAATCCCTCGCACGTACGTACGAACGTGGTTGTTCGTGTAGGGAAAATCACGTGAATGTCTGTCAAACGCTGCACGTGCCTACTATGATTGAAGGCTGAATGAAGCTCCATTTTTATTTTTTTATTTGTGCCAAGTTTTATTCTCAATTCCATTATATTCAATTATTGGCACTATATTTTCTCTATTAGCTAGGCCTAGGCTGATCTATTGATGAAATAATATATATATATATATATATATATATATATATATATATATATATATATATATATGACCCTTTTTCATTTTCTTTTTCCTTTTTTTTTTCTTTTTTCGCTAGTTTTTTTTATCATTAAGCCATAAAGAGTTGTATGATTTATTTTATGATAATCAATTTTCATTTCTATCAGTAATTACTAGGAGTAGTAGTATTCGTTCATCAAAAAGAATATAACCTCCTGCTGCCACCGCCGCCGCCTACACTTTTTTTAATTATTACAAGCTTTAACTTGATTGATGTCATTGTCTGCCGTAGATTAACTACATATTTTAGTACATTTTTAAAAATAAGTACAATAATGGTGCATAGATAAAATATTTACAAAAGTAATATATTTTTTCATATTTATTTATAAAATTAATACATTTGGTATCCTCTAATCGTGGCCCGTGATTATCTCCCTTATCTCTTCCCTCCCTTATCTCTTCCCGTTAATCGTAGTTGTGGTTCCTCCCACTCCGTTAATCCTCCCAAAGGAACTAGTAAATCATGGTACTCGCCAGAATATGGTCGAATGCCACTCAAATCAAAGACGGGACTTCATGGGGTAACTGTTCCGTGGTCTTCTCATACTTCTAATTCTTTATTCATGGGGTAACTGTTCCTTGGTATCTTGCTTATCCCAGTAAAGACGGTTTTTGTTTCTTCATGAAATCATGGCCAAAGTCAGAAAGACTCTTACAAGAAATGATTCTTTTTGAACCAACAGAGGATGGATGGATGTCAGAGATTCCAAGACTTGTAGCTTATAATGGGATTGAAACTAACTAGTCCTTTGAATGAAGAGTTGAGGGTGGAGCAGTCTAAGAAGAATAAAGATGCTAGGGAATAAAACTGAATAAATTCATCAATTGATTACACAGATTTTAATGATCAAAAGGATGGTTATTTATTTACTTGTAAAATTCAGTGTCTATGACTATATCAAATAATGTAACATAGATTGTTTAGGAAATTAGAAGCAATTCATTGGAGTATGCGTATGGACTCTTCAGTTGAGGGTGAAAAACCCATGTTGATGCAGGTGCGGATGTGGCAACAGGAAACTGGACGCTCTGCGACGGGATTATCAATCCACCTCTACAGTTGTAGTTTTTTCATAGTGCAGTTGGTAATCAAACATGTAAGACCCCGAATTTTATGAAATAAAAGTATTCAATTTTTCTTATAATTACTATTCAGTAAATGGTTAAATTGATAAAAGTTTAAAGTTATGGGTGAAATGTGAATTTTTTTTCAAAATAAGCAAGTGGTTATAAAATAATCATTATTGTCGGGGAATATTCGTTTGGTCGTGTAATATTCTTTCTGTCGGGGAATATTCGTACGACGGCGCAACTATTTGTCGGCCCCATAACGAATAACTGTCGGGTGAAGAAAACGACAAATTTGAATTTTTACAAATAACGGCGTAGTTGTTACCGTTAACACTGTTGGAATACCCGGTGGTTAAAATACAGTAATACGCGTTATTGCACAGTAGCACACGGTATTGCATAGTATTTTTGAAATTATTGATTCTTACGTAAGAATGCACTACTCAATAATTGTTACAGTAATTACTGTTCAATATTTTATTTTATTGATTCAATAATTGCTACGTTGAAATTTTATATTATTGTTGTTCAATAATTGTCACTGCACAGTATTTCCCATTATCAGATCAATAATTCATATTATTTGAATAATATTATTAGATAACATTATTGACAATGTCTAGAAAGTTCTGTCTAAAGAGAGGTTTGGTCATCTAATTGCGCACTAGTAAGGAGAAATCCTTATTGAAAAGCCCCCTCTTTCCTGGGAACGGCCTGGTTGTCATAAATGTGATTCTGTAATATTATTTGTGAATAATTAATTATTGATTCATATGATAAGGAAATATTTATTTTATGTGGATATAAATGAGGGATATATTTTTGTGGTTAAAAATGAAGGAGTTAATGTTGAGGTGTTTTATCTGTATTTTTGTCGGAACGGAGGTATTGAAAATCAAATTAGGGTTTTTGAGATATTTTGCGAGGGTTATAATTTTTAATCCGACCGTTGGATCGTGGTAATATTTGGATATGTTATACATATATAAGTTGAGTATACGTCCACAAATTTTGAACCGTTAAAAACGAACGTATAATTTGTTATGAATTTTACGAGATAACTGGTTCAGAAATTGTTGAATTTTCGAAGTTAATCATTTTGGTAGAAAATTCTAGAATTGGTGGGCCCCACTCTTGGTTGGTGAAGAAATGTGCTGAGATTTTTTTTCAAATGTGGTGGGTGAGAATAGTAACAGGTAAAGCCATCAGGTTACAGGTTAAGTCTGCTTCGGCGTGCTAATATTTTCCAATAAATAGTGGGCTAAGTTAGAATTGAAAATCACACCAGAATTCATAAGTTTTCTCTCTTTCTCTCTGTAGATTATTGAGTGTATTTTGTGAGTATTTAGATACTTTGTGAGTTTCTATTCATCAGTGGAAGTTTTTTTCAGCCTTATACCGGTCAGAAGTGCTGCTATTTTGAGGTAAGGGATAGTAAGGGATTTTAAGGGTTGTTATGTTTTTCAGTTTCGTAATTTTTCTGACCTTCAAAAAATTCTGAAAAAATTTAAAATGATATTTTGATGAGTTTCCTTGATTGTGTCCAAAAATGGTGATTTTTGGATGTATAGGTTAAGAGTTATGAATTTTATAAGAAAAGACTATTTTAAAAGTAACCGCTTATAATTCTTGTGGTTAACTCTAAAATTGATGAAATTTTTATTGGGAGTACATGTATATGATAGGAGTATACTCTGTGAATTTAAGAATTTTTGGACAAAAGTACAATTTTTGATAAATGTCTAAATATTCGGCTGTTTTGGCCATATGAAAAATAGTAAATGACTTTTAAAAATTCTGAGAAAAATATATGTTCACTATGGGACTATATTATGCTAAATCCCAGAAAAAAATATTTTTAGAACTGATTTGATATTTTTCATGAAAATAGTCTAGTTATGAGTAAATGAATTAAATATGTTATGTGAAGTAAGAAAATTGAAAAATAGGATTTTATGACTTGAGAATCCTATATGAGGTATATGCAGATTTTTGATGAGAATTTTGGTTATTGGTGATGAAATCTTATGAGTTTGACATTTTGAAATGATTAAATGCATTATTTTAGTAAAGTATAAACAATTAAAATAAATTGTTTATAAATTTAAGAAATGTTATTCTTTCAATATCATTATACCGAAATATTGGTATGTATTTTATTATGAAATTTTTACCTTTTTGTGTCGGGGTTACTATTCACGAGTTACTATTCACGAGTTACTATTTACGATAAAATTGGTTTCTTTTTCTAACCAAATTATAGTTGATTTATGAATATTACTCTTGAGATTAAATCTATATGTTGATCATATTATTTTTATTATCATATATAACATTTTTATAACCCTGATGTTGAAATTCTCTTTCACTTGAGTGTAAAGATGGGTAGATTATTGGTATGATCATGACTTTGGGTTCTCTTTGGCCAGTAGTGCAAAGTTGAATTATCGACTAGTATGATCATGACCATTGAATTTATAATTGAATATCTTCAGCTTAAGTGCAAATGTGAAATGATCAACATGGTTATAATTATTGTTTATATAAATGATTATATATTTCTTTGAGATATTAATATATTTGGCCTGTAGTGCAAATATGAACTGTTGAGGAATATCTTTGGCCTGTAGTGCAAAGATGAAATATTGATGAATATCTTTGGCCCGTAGTGCAAAGATGACATGTTGTTGAATATCTTTGGCCAGTAGTGCATAGATGAACAGATGTTGAGATAAACATGACCAACTGGTGATACAAATGAATATCTTTGGCCGTAGTGCAAAGATGAAGTTATTAGTATGATTATGAACAGAAAATGTGATTTGGTGTAATCATGATCTTTGATGTTTCAGGTAAAGATAGGTGATAAAAATTATCTTCGTCCTGGATGAGAAGAGGAATTTAGAACTACAGTTATGATTATGAGTTATTCATATGATTGTGGACCAGAATTGTTGATTGATGTTACAGGGATAAAACATTGTTGATGGATTTTTAACATGGAGAAGATAATAGACTTTATAGTCTATTTGACTCTTCTAATGGATTGCTCGTTCCGCTGCAACTATGGTTAAAATTTTTATCATTTACCATATGTTCTAAATCTCTGATTTATTATTGATTAAGGCTATTGATAATTTAATTATCTTTAGTCATAATATTCTTTACTGAGCTAGTTGTGCTCACCCTTTTGCTTCACAATTCCTTTCAGGTAATAAGAGTGTAGCTGGGTCGAGCGAGGGTAACGGGGAAATAGAACGGTGGTCTCTAGCTGTGGATGTTCTCCCGAAGCAGTATAGAAAAGTTTATTTAGTAGTTTTATTTGGTGAATCCAATAGGGTAAGGTGTACCCAACGTTGGAAGGGTGGTTTGCCACTATCATACAAGATGTCTAACGACATACAATCTCGTGTCATCATAAGACAGGGATGTGCTCATCCACTTGCCGAGTATATATACGAGCACTACCTATATAATCTTGGTGTTTGTTTGAAGTATAATTCTCAATTAGAGACAGTAGAGATAATGATATGTCAAGAGAAGACTCACCATTGGGAAGAATATGATAGTAATCTTCTCGTTTTTCTTTGGGGTCTATTGGGTCAACCAAGAATAATTCTGTGGCCATATGATATCTATCATAACCTAGACGCATGGCCTCCCATGTACGAAGGTTTCCTTGAGCACTTCCCAAAAATTCTAATTTCTAAAACAGTTTTTAACTATACCTTTATGTAAGGTGTCATTGTGAGATGATGTCCACGGTTGGAACATGAGTCACATTTGGTATATATTTGTATCCAAACTCACAACATATGTGTTGTTGTATTTTGCACGACAATTGTTGTAATAAAGTTATAGTTGTTTTCTGTACCATGTATTTGGCGACTCAGAATAGGTTGGATGGAATGGACCTATTTTGGGGTCGTTACAAAACCTTCATATCAAGGTAACCAAACTGTCATACCAAGGTTACTAATCCACCTCCATAATTTTTTCATAGTGCAGTTGGTAACTAAACATTCACACCAAGGTAACCAAACCTTAATACCAAGGTAACAAAACCTTCATACCAAGGTAACCAATCCACATCCACACCTCACAATTTTTTTATAGTGCAGTTGGTAGCCAAACATTCATACCAAGGTAATCAATTCAGTGTTATTAGGTTACCAATTTATTTTTAATGTGATGCAGTTGGTAGCCAAACCTTCATGTAGTTGGTAGCCAAACCTTCAAACCAAGGTAACCAATTCAGTTTTATTAAGTTGCCAATTTATTTTGAATGCGATGCAGTTGGTATAAAGGTTTAGTTACCTTAGTATAAAATTTTGGTTGCCTTGGTACTAAAGTTTGGTTATCAACATTACATTACACATCACTCTCTTATCTCTCTCTCTTTTCTATGCAGTGTTATTATTTTCCTTTGAACATAAATTGGAATTAGAATTTTCGAACATGAAGAAATTGTGCAAAATCAAATTTCCACCTCTTTTCTCTATCCCATCGACCATTTTGTGGTTGACTCTCGCTATGTCTCACCGATGAAGGGAGATGAAAAAGATAACGTTGCCAAACCTTCAGATCAAGGCAACCAATTCAGTTTTATTAAGTTACTAATTTAGTTTGAATGTAATGCAGTTGGTAGCCAACCACTCATACAAAGGTAACTATTTTAGTTTTTGTGGATAACTAAATAGTCATAAAAAAAATTCAGAAAAGTAAGAGTTACATTTATTTTTAAACTTTTTGTAGGGTGAATATTCTTTTTCTTCTCATTAGCGTTTTGGACAACGGAGATTAGCGACGGAGTGGCGGAGTAGTGGAGGAGAAGGCTACTGTGAGGGAGATCAAGATTTGAATTTGAATTATTATTTTAAATTTAAATTTATTTTTGTTGTTAGATTCCAAATATTTGAATTTAAATTATTAATTATGGCAGTTATTTATCATTGATTTTAGGTTTCTTTATTAATGTGAATTGCGTTATTTTTGTAATTATTTTGTATATGTATTGTTTTTATAAATATTTTATAATTGTTGTATATTAGTGTTAAGGACCCATTAAAAAAACCAAATTACTATTACTATTTGATTATTGTAGAAACAAAACAATATAAAATGCGTCCTAACTAAAATTGGAGGCCCCAAAAGTTTGTGAGGCTAATCCAACTAGTTAACACAAGATTCAAAGTTCATCTATTTGTTGTTAGGGTTAATTACATGTTATATTACATTTTTAAAAGTAATTACAAAAATCTTACATTCATAAAATAATTACAAAAATATTACACTTTTGTAATTTTATTTACAATATTATTATAATTATGAGTCCTTAATTTAAGGGATTATTAATGGGGCATGTTTTTTAAAATGCGTGATAACCGCCGTATATTGTTTGTAGGACTCTTCGTCTTCTTTACACGCTAAAACCCTCTTTTCTCTTTCCTCTTTTTTCTTTCCGTTCGTCTCTTGCCGGTCTCTCGCCGTTCGTCTCTTGCCGGTCTCTCGCCGTTCGTCTTTTTCTCGAAGTTCATAGTCATTTCATTTGTATTTTGTTTTCTTCACCATCGTTGTTTCTTGTTATCGTGATTACATAGTGATCCAGTTGGTTTATTCTTCTTCGCTTTCGATTCTGGTTGTGTATATTTTCAGGTCAATTATTTTGAAATAGTTTAACGTATTATATATTAATGTAGTTTATCAGTCGAATGTATTATTGATTGTTGTGTGGGTTTGTGTTATTTTTTATTTTTTGTATAGAATGGTTGATATAAGGAAGAAGGATGGGAAGAGGAAGAAAATATCGGAGCGTTATTCTGTCAAGGAAGTGAAGAAGTATACTGTTGATAGGAAGGGGAAGGAAAAGGATGTACGTCGGAAATCAAGTAAGAATGAGAATAGGCTGGTGATACACAGTGATTTGAAGCATTCTGAAGTGCAGTCAGATTCTCAATTTGATATTCCTGTAGTTAAGACCAAAGGTCAAGTGCTTATCCAGAATATAATTCCAACACATAGAATTTTAAAGGTGTGTTAATTTAAATTTTCTTTTGGTTACCATTATATAATTATTTGGTTACTTATTAGTATGTATTTGGTTACTGTAAACTTATAATGATTTGGTTACTTATTAGTATGTATTTGGTTACTGTTATATTATATTAGTGTGTTACTTTTACGGGTTGGTTACTTATTAGTATATATATATATATTTGGTTACTGTGATTTTTTTATTAGCATGTATTTGGTTAATGTAAAATCATAATTATTTGGATACTTGTTAGTATGTATTTGGTTACTGTAAACTTTTTATGATTTGGTTACTTATTAGTATGTATTTGGTTACTGTGATATTATATTTTGGTTACTGTTATATCAGGTTTTAGTTACTACCATATTACAGTTTGGTTACTAGTTTGTATTATTTGATTTATGTTAATGTTTCATTGAAGAAAACAGTTTGTTACTTTTTATTATATTTGTTTACTATGTATTTGTTTAGTTTATTCAGTTTGTTTAAATTATTATTGATTACATTATATGGTTAGTGACGTAATGCTGACTTGATTACATTCAGTTTGCTTATGGTTACCATCAAGTAATTACTTGGTTACTTGTTAGTATGTATTTTGATACTGTAAGCTTATTATTTTGATACCATTTATGTTTTCTTAAGTTGGGAATTTGGCTTCCTTTTTATGTTGTTATGTTTAATATGTTTTTGCCTAGTATATATGGTTTAATAAACTGGGTTTAGTGTATAGGTTGTTTATGTATTGGTTACCATTAAAAGATTGCTTGGTTACCATTATAGAATTATTCGGTTACTTGTTTAGTATGTATTTGGTTACTGGGTTTAGTGTATATTACAATTTTTGGTATAAATTTTTTAATATTGGTTACTAATAACTGTTTAATTCTGATTTTGTGTATTTACAGTTACTGGATTTGGTTACTGTTATCTAAATATTTGGTTACTTATTGTGTTATATTTTTGTTACTATTTTTTTGTTTTAGTTATCTTTAATTTATGTTTTGGTTAATTTTATATATAACTGTTTGGTTACTGCATAAAATGATATGTATTATTTATAGGTTGATTCTATTTTTTTATTTTCCTTATCTTTTGTCCATTTGTACAGTGATTGCGGGATGTTCACAATTTGTTTTGCTGAGCATGTCATTCACCAGAAGTTTGATAAAATTCCTATTCCATTCCCTACTGCGAAATATCGGAAGAAGTTATGCACAAACCTATACATTCATGCGAGGAACAAACAGTTGGATGGATATGAGACTAACAGAGAATTCCCAGGAAGATTTGTTCCAGATTTTGATTAGTTCGGAACTTGTTGTTTTGTCTTTATGAATTGTTTTATGTACCAGTTTGATGAAATGTACAGTTTGGTAACCAAATTTGTATAAAAGGGTAACCAGCTAATGTTTTGATAGTAAACAGAGATTTATAATATTGTATCAGGACATATAACAATTGTTAAATGTATATGTGTGATTATACATTGGTTGTCTAAAGGAACAATATCACTTTAATTATATGTGAGATTGTTTATGTTTTGGTTACCATTAAATTTTGTTTTGATTACTTTATCTAATTATTTGGTTACTTGTTTGTTATATTTTGTTTACTGTTATAACAAATAAGTAACCAAATAGTTTAATGTTATGTTCACCATATTTTTTATATTTAGAACAATTATCAAGTGCACAGTGTACTCTTAATGTAAATGCACTATATCAGGGTTTACTGATAGCAAGTTGTGTTTGCTGCATTGTTTAAGATGTTCAACTGGTAACCAAATAAGTATTAAAAGGTAACCAACTATTATTTTGATAGTAACCACAGAGTTACAAACTTGTTTTAGGATATATATCAATTGTGAAATATAAACAAACAATATCACTTTCAATAATATGATATATTATTAAATAATAATATATCACTAAGTTGTGTTCACAGGTTATTTTATATTAAATAATAATATGATATATTGTTAAATAATAGTATGATATATTATTAAATAATAATATAATAATATATTAAATAATAATATGATATATTATTAAATAATAGGATGTTGTGTTCACAGGTTGTTTTATGTTTTTGTTACCATTAAAACATATTATGGTTACTGTTATGTAACTATTTGGTTACTTATAATATTTAAGTTGTGGTAAACAAATTTACATAAAAATATTTTAGAATATTTAACAATTGTACAATGTATATATATGTGTGCTTTATATTGGAAACTCATAATGAAATCATAAATCAAAATATTAATCAATAACATCAAGTTCTTTGTTAACAATAAAAAATGTATATATATGTGTTCTTGTATTTACACTCTTAATGTAATTGCAATATATCAGACCTTTTTTGGTCTTAAAACAGGTGGATTATTGCATGTTTTCCTGTTGTGCCCTTTTTCTTGGCACCTGCTGCATTTGTTTTAAATTTTTATTTCAGATCCGTATTTGTACCTCCCTATTTTTGGTCTTCCCACTGGTCTTCTTGTGTTCGGTGATTTTACACATATGTTTCTTACTTTATCTGGTATATCTCAGTTTTCTTTGTCGTCTAACGGCATGATGGAAGCTGAATATGTGTCAACCAAAGTTGTTTTATAGTAATTTTTCGAGCAAAAATCATAACAGCACAAATTTCGTTTGTTCATAACAGCAGCAGCGTGTGGACAAGGCATCTCATAGTACTGAAATTTATGACATGTGCATGTCTTTTGTTCGATGTCCACAATATATTATTTGGCGACATCGTAAATAGTGAAAATTACTAAGTTTGATGTCTCAACCTATAACAAAAATAAAATGTTGTTAGTAACCAGTATAATGATTCACAGTAACCAAATCAGTAGCAGTAAGTAACCAAACAAGCATCCATTAGTAACCAAACAAGCATCAGTTAGTAACCAGTATAATGATACAGAGTAACCAAACAAGCATCAGTTAGTGACCAGTATAATGATACATAGTAACAAACTCAGCAGTAGTCAGTAACCATTATAATTATATGCAGTAAGCAATTAAGTATTAGTTAGCAACCAATATAATATTTCATAGTAACCAAATTACCATTAATTAATGAACAAGTCAGTATTATTCAGTAATCATTATAATTTTGCACAGTAAACAAATAAGCATTAGTCAGTAACCAATTCATCATAAATTAGTAATATTATGCAGTAACCAAGACAGTATTAGTCAGTAACCAATTTAATGTTACATAGTATCCAACTCAGCAGTATGCAGTAACCTTTATAATGTTATGAAATAACAATTAAGTATTAGTTAGTAACCAATATAATATTACATAGTAACCAAGATAACATTAGTCAGTAAACAATTCAACATTAATTAGTAATATTATTCAGTAATCAAGGAAGCATTAGTAAGTAACTAATACAATTTAAAATATGATGCAATAATTTATAATTTGTATTAGTTACTGTAAGACCCCGAATTTTATGAAATAAAAGTATTCAATTTTTCTTATAATTACAAGTCAGTAAATGGTTAAATTGATAAAAGTTTAAAGTTATGGGTGAAATATGAATTTTTTTTCAAAATAAGCAAGTGGTTATAAAATAATCATTGTTGTCGGGGAATATTCGTTTGGTCGTGGAATATTCTTTCTGTCGGAGAATATTCGTACGACGGCGCAGCTATTTGTGGGCCCCATAACGAATAACTGTCGGGTGAAGAAAAACGACAAATTTGAGTTTTTACAAATAACGGCGTAGTTGTTATCGTTAATACTGTTGAAATACCCGGTGGTTAAAATACAGTAATACGCGTTATTGCACAGTAGCACACGGTATTGCACAGTATTTTTGAAATTATTGATTCTTACGTAAGAAGGCACTACTCAATAATTGTTACAGTAATTACTGTTCAATATTTTATTTTATTGATTCAATAATTGTTACGTTGAAATTTTATATTATTGTTGTTCAATAATTGTTGCTGCACAGTATTTTCCATTATCAGATCAATAATTCATATTATTTGAATAGTATTATTAGATAGCATTATTGGCAATGTCTAGAAAGTTCTGTCTAAGGAGAGGTTTGGTCATCTAATTGCGCGCTAGTAAGGAGAAATCCTTATTGGAAAGCCCCCTTTTTCCTGGGAACGGCCTGGTTGTCATAAATGTGATTCTGTAATATTATTTGTGAATAATTAATTATTGATTTATATGATAAGAAAATATTTATTTTATGTGGATATAAATGAGGGATATATTTTTGTGGTTAAAATGAAGGAGTTAATGTTGAGGTTTTTATCAGTATTTTTGTCGGAATGGAGGTATTAAAAATCAGGGTTTTTGAGATATTTTGCGGGGGTTATAATTTTTAATCCGACCGTTGGATCGTAGTAATATTTGGATATGTTATACATATATAAGTTGAGTATATGTCCACAAATTTTGAACCGTTAAAAATGAATGTATGATTTGTTATGAATTTTACGAGATGACTGGTTCAGAAATTGTTGAATTTTCGGAGTTTATCATTTTGGTGGAAAATTCTAGAATTGGTGGGCCCCACTTGTGGTTGGTGAAGAAATGTGCTGAATTATATTTCAAATGTGGTGGGTGGGAATAGTAGTAGGTAAAGCCATCAGGTTGCAGGTCAAACCTACCAAAATTTTCCTATAAATAGAGGGTTAAGTTAGAATTGAAAATCACACCAGAAACATAAGCTTTCTCTCTTTCTCTCTCTAGATTATTGAGTGTATTTTGTGAGTATTTAGATACTTGGTGAGTTGCTATTCATCAGTGCAAGTTTCCTTCAGCCTTATACCGATCAGAAGTACTGCTCTTTTGAGGTAAGGGATATTAAGAGATTTTAAGGGTTGTTATGATTTTCAGTTTCGTAATTTTTCTGATCTTCAAAAATTATGGAAAAATTTGAAATGATATTTTGATGAGTTTTATTGATTGTGTCCAAAAATGGTGATTTTTGGATGTATAGATTAAGAGTTATGAATTTTATGAGAAAAAAACTATTTTAAAAGTAACCGCTTATAATTCCTTGTGGTTAACTCCAAAATTGATGAAATTTTTATTGGGAGTACATGTATATGATAGAAGTATACTCTGTAAATTTCAGAATTTTTAGACAAAAGTACAATTTTTGATAAATGTCTAAATATTCAGCTATTTTGGCCATATGAAAAATAGTAAATGACTTTTAAAAATTCTGAGAAAAATATATGTTCACTATGGGACTATATTATGCTAAATCTCAGAAAAGAAATATTTTTGGAACTGATTTGGTATTTTTCATGAAAATGGTCTAGTTATGAGTAAATGAATTAAATATGTTTTGTGAAGAAAGAAAATTGGAAAATAGGATTTTATGGCTTGAGAATCCTATATGAGGTATATGCAGATTTTTGATGAGGGTTTTGGTTATTGATGATGAAATTGTAAGAGTTGGCATTTTATGATGATTAAATGCATTAATTAGTAAAGTGTAAACAATTAAAATACATTGTTTATAAATTTAAATAATGTTATTCTTTCAATATCATTATACCGAAATATTGGTATGGATTTTATTGTGGAATTTCTATCTTTTGTGTCGGGGTTACTATTCATGATTTACTATTCATGAGTTACGAATATTACTCTTGAGATTAAAACTATATGTTGATCATATTATTTTTATCATCATATATAACATTTTTATAACCCTGATGTTGAAATTCTCTTTCACTGGAGTGTAAAGATGGGTAGATTATTGGTATGATCATGACTAGGGTTCTCTTTGGCCTGTAGTGCAAAGTTGAATTGTGACTGGTATGATCATGACCATTGAATTTACAATTGAATATCTTTAGCTTAAGTGTAAAGATGAATTGATTAACATGGTTATAATTATGGTGTATATAAATTCTGAAATGATTATATATTTCTTTGAGATATGAATATATTTGGCCTGTAGTGCAAATATTAATTGTGGAGGAATATCTTTGGCCTGTAGTGCAAAGATGAATTGTAGATGAATATCTTTGGCCAGTACTGCAAAGATGAACTGTTGATGAATATCTTTGGCCTGTAGTGCAAAGATGACTTGTTGATGAATATCTTTGGCCCGTAGTGCAAAGATGAAGTTATTAGTATGATTATGAACAGGAACTGTGATTTGGTATAACCATGATGTTTGATGTTTCAGGTAAAGACAGGTGATGAAAATATTCTTCGTCCTGGGTGCGAAGAAAAATTTATAGTCACAATTATGATTATGAGTTATTCATATGATTGTGGAAAGGAACTGTTGAGTGATGTTACATGGATAAAATATTGTTGGTGGATTTTTAACATGGAGAAGATAATAGACTTTATAGTCTATTTGACTCTTCTAATGGATTGCTCGTTCCGCTGCAACTATGGTTGAAATTTTTATCATTTACCATATGTTCTAAATCTCTGATTTATTATTGATGAAGGCTATTGATAATTTAATTATCTTTAGTCATGATATTCTTTACTGAGCTAGTTGTGCTCACCCTTTTGCTTCACAATTCCTTTCAGGTAATAAGAGTGTAGCTGGGTCGAGCGGGGGTAACAAGGGAATAGAACGGTGGTCATCATTTAGTAGTTATATTTGGTGAAGAAAATAGGGTGAGGCGAACCCAACGTTGGAAGGGTGTTTTGTCACTATCATACAAGATGTCTAATGACATACAACCTCGTGTCATCATAGGACAGGGTTGTGCTCATCCACTTGCTGAGTATATCTATGGGCACTACCTATATAATCTTGGTGTTTGTTTAAAGTATAATTCTCAATTAGAGACAGTAGAGATAATGATATGTCAAGAGAAGACTCACCATTGGGAAGAATATGATAGTAATCTTCTCGTTTTTCTTTGGGGTCTATTGGGTCAACCAAGGATAATTATGTGGCCATATGATATCTATCATAACCTAGATGCGTGGCCTCCCATGTACGAAGGTTTCCTTGAGCACTTCCCAAAGATTCTAATTTCTAAAACAGTTTTTGACTATACCTTTATGTAAGGTGTTATTGTGAGGTGATGTCCACGGTTGGAACATGAGTCACATTTGGTATATATTTGTATCCAAACTCACAGCATATGTGTTATTGTATTTTGCACGACAATTGTTGTAATAAAGTTGTAGTTATTTTCTGTACCATGTATTTGACGACTCAGAATGGGTTGGGTGGAATGAACCTATTTTGGGGTCGTTACAGTTACCAATTCAACATTATTTAGTAATTTTATGCAGTAACCAAGGCAACATTAGTCAGTAACTAAGACAGCAATAGACAGTTTAATGTTTCGCAGTAATCATAACAGAATTGTCAGTAACCAAGACAACATTAGACAGTAACAAATATAATGTTAATTAGTAACCAAATAAAAATTAGTAAGTAACCAAGTCATCATTTTTCAATAACCAAACAGCATTGTTAAGTAATATTATTCACTAATCATTATAATATTACACACAACCAACTCAGCAATATACAGTAACCATATAATGTTACACAGTAACCGAATCAGCATTAATTAATAACCAATATATTGTTACACATAATCCAATACATCATTCGATAGTAACCAAGACAATATTAGACAGTATCTAAAAACAACATTAGAGAGTAACCAACAGTTGTATGAAGGTAACCAAATTATTTGATGAGTAACCATTAATTTTTAAAAAAATCAGTAGAACTCATTTAAAAATTATAAAGTTATCAAATAAACATTATTTAGCAAACAAATACAGAATAAACAGTAACCAATTTATATATATTTAGTAACCATAATAGAAAACATATCAATGAATGAACAAATCGTTACAAGAATGCATACGAACTTTAAACTCACATACCTCAGTGTTCAGAATTGTATCGAAGTTGCTGTGATTGTTTTTTGTTACTGAACTTGAAGTTGATGATGATTTTGTATGCTATTTCGTCTTCTCCGATCTTAGATGTTTGTCTCGATCTCAGAGGCGAGTCCAAAGGCAAACGTCGACAGAAGATTTGGCTTTCTCCGATATCAAAGTTGCATGGTGTGTTCGATTGCTTGAATTTAGGAGCGGTTAGTGTTAGATAGGACAGTCGGTAATCGACGTGTGCGTGATGTTAGCAACTTTATTATTGTGTTGTTTTATTTTTGTAATTATGTTGTGTGTATTTTATTTTTGTAATTATTTTTTAATCGTTGTATATTAGTGTTAAGGACCCTTGTTGTTACTGGTCTTCAATGAGGCCCCAAACATATCACTAATTTTGGGCCCAACTAAAGGAGACGAGAAGTAAAGAACAAAGACAATCCTATAGACAGACTTCCTTTACCTTGTCTAAACTGTTTAATGTCATGTTTGGATTGAAAGAATTGAATGATTTTTCGAGTGTATGTTTGGTTATTGATGATGGAAGATGGTGTAATATGCTGTCAAAAAATTATCAAATATATTCATTCCATCAAAATTTCGATGGATTTTATTCCACCCCTCCCACATGAATAAAATAAAAGAGATGGATTAAATTTTCATAATGATCATCAAACATACTATTTTTCATTCCAACCCTTTCTCTATTCTATTATTTTCTTTCAATCCAAACTTAACATAATTAGACTATAGGGGCCTTAGCTCTCTATAATAATCAATAGCAAGATTGGTTCAAAGTGAGTCCAATAGGTTACAAGTGTGTCGTATAAAAACCTTAATATTCGGAGTAACTATCAATAAAGAAAGTACAACTCTTTACTCCTTGTTTAGGACACAGTATAATATTGGGAATTGATATTTGAAGAAGGAAAATTATTATTTCCACAAGGCTCTCCTCAAGAACAGTGAGTGGACTCCACCTTCATGTGAGTGAAACCTTGTGGAAATATCATTTTTCCTTCTGAAAATAGTAACTCCCAATAATATTTCTCTCACCTGTAACAGCAAGCATCCACAACACCACGGGCTTCAGAAATTCTTGTAGAAATTTACAAATAGGCATATAACTAACAGAAAAGAAAAAAGTATACAGGGGTTGTTCCTGTCATATATACTTATATGCAACAGCAGACAAGTGTTAATATATGTTAAGAATACTGGAGGAGGTTCCTGTAATATATACTTCTATGGAAACAGCAAATACAAATCTTAATGTATGGTCATCTAAGCATAGATAAAAAGATAAAGTTCAAATATGTCAATAACATGGCTCAGCGTAACTACACAACTATGATGAGTTACTTACCAGGAGAAAAAAAGCTTAACCGAGTCTGAAGGGAAAAAAGGGTATGATTCTAAATCTAATGTATGTTTAAGGAAAAAAGAAAAGAAACAGACGCAGCACAAGAGTTGGTACTACAAGCGTAGAAATTCCAACAGATTTTATCTTTATGGCTCAACTGTTGTGACCTGCTGCCATTCCCCGTCAACTGCTTCTTTCCACAATGTCACATCGTTATTCCCATCAGCCACAGCCAGTATATTCCCCGTAAGTGACCATGAGACCCTCCAAACAGCTGTCCCAAAGTCATTTAAAATTATACCATCCCATTGATCCCCTTCTTTGGCCACAGTCCATATAATTACTTTTCCGTCTTGAGAAGCGCTTGCAATTGTAGTTTTAGGAAGACCCAAGTTGGGTGCCCAAGCAACATCTCTGACCCAATCAGTGTGCATTTGGAGAGAAGGGAAGCAATCCATCTTCCAAACTCCATTATAAAACTTCCACACTTTCACCGTATTATCACAACCTCCAGATGCAAGCTTTTGAACAGGGTCCAGCAGGGCAGAACCAACAAGAGCACCAGAAGCTGTTGCTGGAGCCCATGAAACAGAGGTTACACCAACTGGATGAGCTTGGTCAATACGTGATGTGTCCCAACCAGCATTGGATCTGGCAGCATGTACTGAGATATCGCCATCTGAGGATCCACAAGCCAAACAAAGTCCCAGTTCATGAGGAGCCCAAGCAACGGAATTGACAGAAGATTTGTGGTCATGAAAAACATGTTCTTGGCTCCACTCATTCTGGCTACCTTCCTTCCAAATAATGACCCTCCCATCATAAGAACACGAAGCAAGGAGTGATCCATACTTTGGATGAGCCCAGGCTACTTGCCACACCGGTCCTTGGTGACCATTCAAAGTTGCAAGATGCTGAGAGCCTGAGTTGTTCACCCCAATTATCTTAATGGTGTTGTCTGAAGAGGCAGTAGCAAGCCGCTTACCATAGTAATCCATGGCCACATCATGAACTGGGTCTTGGTGCCCAGATTCAATCTTTTGTGAAGGCATTTCTTTTTCAAAGTAAGTTACCTATAGTTCAACTTGATCCTTCCTAAATTAGTTCAACCAGAACAACTATAATTAAGCAAACTTGAGATTTAGAAATCTTTTCACGAACTAAATATATTTTTACTGATGAAAAGTAAAGCAACTAATAATTGAAAAGGTCTTGTTACAAAAGGATATAGCGTAGAAAGCATAATTTATGTGTACTGTCTGGCCTTTTAAGATTGCATCATTGCATTAAACAAGTAGAAACAATAATAACAAAAGACGATCACTTTGGAATGGATCCGATAATTCATGACAACTCAGAAATATGTAGATCTAACAAATATATACTTCGACAGATAAAATTCTACAACATGTATAGAACATCAAACATGAATAAAATCAGACCAACGCACATAATAATGAAGATACATACATAGGGAAAACAAAGAAACGAGGAGCAATAAACCAAGAAGTTTATTTCTACAAGAAGAATTTTTTATTTAGTGTAAAGGTTGTACCTATGCACAATACTCCCACATATAGCATGGTCTGGGAAGGTTAGGATCTTTCTATTTTCATAACCATTCTCTCTATAAAAAAATTTCTTATCCAAATGCTGCTTAATATAGTCAACTTTTACTTTGAAGGAGATGGCTCTCATGCGGAATCATTGTCATCACATTTTCTAATTGACAGCAAGTTGAAAAAATTAAACTGAATATGCACAAGAAAAAAGCAAAACACAGAAAACACTTTCAACCTTTAGAGAAGTTTATCTACAAAAGAATGTCTTGTGGGGAATGCATTCTAAACTCTTACGCCATTAAAAAGTGCTCTAAGTTCCGTAGCAACCCAGGTTTTATTGCCATTAAAAAAAAGAAGAAGTTGCCCAAACTTATTTTGTAGAATAAAGGAGATTTTGGTTGTCATCCTCGAAAAGCTTTAATAATGCGCAAATCATTTCCTTAATGAAAAGGATATGTTCCATACCAACATTACTCATATTTCCACCAAGTATGGAAAAGTGTTATCAAGGAGGGTAAATGGGTAATCAAGTCAAACAAAATCAATATCTCACACATTGTCACTGGGCACTCTACCAAACTAGCAAGCATGTATCATACTCAGAATCTCTTCCTGGGGTTAAAATAAACACATTGATTTGCATACACACAAAAAAATATAATAAGAAAGGGAGAGGGGAATTAAAGCCCGATAGACTTGGTGATTATCGGTACACAATAAAAACATCAAAAGAGAAATTTCAATTCACTATAGTAACTCTACCCGATAAGGATGAGTGGATTCATAATTCTGATCAGCAAACAAAAACATGGCCAGGCAAAAAAGGAAGAAACAAAATGAACACACTATGAAATCAGATTAAGAAATATACAGAGTGAGTGAATAATCATCAAGTGAGACAGACATTTGAAAGAGATTAATCAAGAAAATCGTACCTGGCGGGCGAGAAGAAGGGTTTTGTGCAGAATCGCTTAATTGTTAATCCCAGGTGAGAGTCGAGACTCAATACTTGAAGAGACTATCAAATTTCGTCAAAACTTAAAGACGTGAAAGCAGATTTTCACAAAATTTAAAATGACTTAATACTTGGGGGCGTCCGCCCCACATATGGCCCATGCATCGGCTTATAATAATAATAAGGGTTCTTTATATAAGTATACAACAAATAGAAAGTAATTACAAGAATATTGCATCAACTAAATACTTATAAAAAAAGTGTAATTAGAATCTATATTACAAAAATAGTACAATTTTAAAATCAAGGACAAATTACTGCCATAATTAATAATTTAAATTCAAATATTTGGGATCTAACAATAAAAATAAATTCAAATTTAAAATAATAATTCAAATTTAAATATTCAAATTCAAATCTTCATCTTCCTCACATACACTTTGAAATAATAGTTAACAAATAAATAAATAAATAAATAAAATATATGTACTGGATATCCAAAAAATTGATAGCTAAATAACTGCAACACTTTTCCAGAGACGGAATCTCCGCCGCTACACCGCCGCGATTCTCCGTTGTCCAAAACGCCAATAAGAATAAGAAGAAGATATACCCTACAAAAATTTTAAAAATAAATAGATGTAACTTTTATTGTTCTGAAATTTTTTTTATAACTATTTTGTTACTCATAAATAATAAAATGGTTACCGTTGTATGAATGGTTGGCTACCAACTGCATCACATTCAAACGAAATTGGTAACTTAATAAAATTGAATTGGTTACCTTGGTCTAAAAGTTTGGTTACTAACTGCACTATGAAAAAACTGCAGGTGTGGATGTAAATTAGTTACTTTGGTATGAAGGTTTTGTTACCATAGTACGAAGGTGTGCTTACCTTGATCTGAAGGTTTGGTAATCAGCTGTACTAAGAAAAAATTTAAAGTGTGGATGTTGATTGGTTACTTTGATATGACAGTTTGGTTACCTTGGTATGAAGGTTTGGTTAGCATCATCTAGGAAGCCCAGAATTTCTCTAGACTACATTCTAATTCCCTTCGCCATTCCTCTTCACGTATTCTAACAACATCGAATCCTCCGCCGCCATCCACGACCCCTTCTTAAGCAACTGCCGCTCCCCGTTGCTTGATCCGCCCTCCGTCGTCGTCACTATCTTAAGAACGTATTTTGAGAGTACATACTGCATATGCGCGAGCTAATATATCACGGGGTGAGAAAAGATAGAGCAAACAATGGAAGAAGTAGTCATAGAGAGTATTTGAATTCTATAGTGGCATTGATATATATATATATATATATATATAGAAAGAATACGTTGAATGAAGAAGAAGGTGATGACTAACTAATGTATTTGTTATAGATGAGGAGAGAGAAGAAGTCCTAAATTAAGGAATCCTAATTGTACTAGTATTGTAAATAAATACTCCCTCCGTCCCAAATTATCTGCTTTTTTAGAGTTCCACACACATACCAATATGTGTGATAAAAATACTAAAATACCCTTATGTGCTGACTTTTTTGTGTTTCTGTGCATGAATCCTTATTGGTGAGAATATGAAAAGATGCTTAAAAAAGAGGAGAGGAATGAATGAGAGTAATGACTATCATTAATTAGGGTAAAGGGGCAAACTTGAAAAATAAAGAGAAAAAATGCATTGAAATCTTGAAAAATCAGATATTATGGGACAAATTTTTTTTGCTAGAAAAGCAGATAATTTGGGACGGAGGGAGTATAAAAATATATAAATTGTGTAAATATTTTATGAGTATACTATTATTACAATTATTTTTAAAAATATAATAGAATATGTAATTTTAAGGGTTCAAATTGGTTGAGCGAATACTAGTATGGGCTTTGATATCCTAATATGAGTAGCCTTACTTGTAACATTCTTATTTGAAGGAAGAGAAAATTGATTTACACGCTTATTTTTAGCCTAACTTTCTACTCCAGACATGATTTTTTTGGGTGATTATTTATTAATATTAGTGTTAAAGTTTAAAATTTACAAAAAGATTATGTCTAACTATGTCCTACAAAAATTATAATAATCATAAATAAAAAAAATTAAAAAAAGAAGTAGGACGCTCGAGAGTGGTTAACATGAAGTTAACTTTGTTCAATTGACCAATATAGTGTCGACACGAAGTCCGGAAGATGATCTCTCCCAATATGTCAGCACTATATTGGTCAATTGGCCAACCTACCATGAAGTTTCATGGTAATAGTACTCTCAATTGTAAACAAAAGTATTATATAATTTAGAACATTTTGTTTGATGCGAGTAAAACAACAATTAAAAAAACAGAGTAAAGATTTTACGCAAATAAAATTTGGGCTTATAGAATGAAATTAACCTCTTAAAATTAACCACAAAACCCTCAAACATAAGCAGGAAGTTGTGCATAATTCTTACTAGGGTATTAGCAACAAAGGTCAACTAATTTAAAATGATAAGTTTTTGTAACAACATCGTTGCTTAAATATTATATAATTTTAAGCTCAAATTTCCACTCAATATAACTTTTACCAACAAAATAGAGGCACAATTAACTATGTAGACTTGTCAAAAAAATCCAACAAAATCTATGGAAATTTTATATTTCAATTGCAGTGATTAGATTAGAGAGTAATTGATATGCAGGAATAAGAATGGATGTAATTTACTACTATTGAATAAGGTTGGGAATAAATATAACTAATGGTATTACCCAACTCCAATATAACTGATAGCTACACCTGATAATATAATTAGTTAACTGTTGGGTCAAATCATATTAACTGGAACCAAATGGGTTGGTTAACTATTTTTATTTATTTAGGTTGGTTAAAGTTTGGGCCCATATTTTTTAAAACAAATATAGTTCTGAACCGGTTAACCATTTTTCAACCTATATTCAATTCCGATCCAAAGAAAAGTTTTTTTCTCATCTTTTCTTCGCTGTCGACCCTTCCTTATCTTGTTATTTTGTATCCGAGCTTCTTCTTATGATTTTGAATCAATTTCATTTTTTAAAAGTTCTGTTTAAAACTTCTTCTTATAAAATATTTTTTTAAATAATTTGAAAATAATTATTATTTTTAATATTTTAAAATAAAATATTATTTTTAAAATAATAATTAGTTGTTATATTAAAAATAAAATATTATTTTTTAAAAGTTATAAAAATAATTATTATTTTAAGAAAAATATATTAGAAATTTTATTTTTCAAAAATGAGTAAAGTTTCATAAAATATAGATTCAAAAAAATATAGATTTAAAAAAAATTTAACTTTATTTTTTTTGAATCTATATTTTATAAAATTTTACTCAATTTTAAAAAAATAAAAATTTCTAATTTTTTTGTTCACCATTCAAACTGTTGGTATACTCTCTCTCCATGCAAGATAACTTCATCGACGCATGTTAATTCAATTACTCCCTCTCTTTTTTTCATACCTGAGCTGCTAGCTCGTTGTACTACCTTACAACCAACAATTTTATTTTTCAAAAGTTCTGTTTAAAAATTAAAACATCTTAAAATGATTAATATGATTTTAAAACATAATTATATAGTTCCAACCCACACAATTCATATTAAAAATAATTAATATGGATTTAGTTCTTAAATTGAACCATAACCATATTTAAAAAACCAAAACCAACCCATAACCATATTTTGTCAGGCCTACTGATAGCCTTACCCAACAAAATAAGGAATCTGATATAAAGAAGGCATATGCAGGGGCGAAGCCACTTGTTAGCCAGTGGGGTCAATTGCAATCACTGAATTTTTTTTTTTTTTAATATATGATAAATAGATTTTTTTTGAGGGTCAGAAGAGTCAATTTGCACCCACTGAAATTGGG
Source organism: Panax notoginseng (assembly GCA_016801055.1). NCBI lineage: Eukaryota > Viridiplantae > Streptophyta > Magnoliopsida > Apiales > Araliaceae > Panax > Panax notoginseng. The sequence continues at coordinate 22,534,681 of CM029013.1, read as the reverse complement.
TATTACACTTTACTGAAATTGGGTATTACACTTTCCCGTTTCAAAGCAATTTGCACCCACTGAAATTTGCACCCACTCTTTTTATACTGAAATTGTTAATCAAATTTTAACTACATATGACTCATATCCTCTCAATATATGTATCTCTCTCTATAATATTTTAAACTAAATAATAATCTAATTTATATTACTTTTAAAAATAAATAATGAATTACTTATGAACAATTGTGATTAAAAAAGTCTATTATGAATCAATATAGTGTATATATACCATATATTATTACTCATTATACTTTTATTGTAACATAGTATATATATATATATTCGAAAGTATAAAGTATTAAAAAAATTAGCTCGGGGGCGCTGCCCCCAAACCCCTACTAAATTATTTATAACTTGATAATAATTTTACCCCTACTGATAATATTTTTTGACTTCGCCGCTGGGCATATGATTGCACGAAGCCCGCCCCAAACTTCCTTTCCACCAAATATTAATTTTTATTTTTATTAATTATTATTATTATTATTGTATTTGACGGCCTCGTGGCTCAGGAAACCTCACTGGCTAAGGAACTTCCTCAGGACAAACGTAACTTCCTTTCCACCAAATATTAGAGGTACACACGTTACATGATACTACCAGCTAGCTACTTTATTAAGAAAACGACACAGGTACACCAAAGTTATGTGTCTACCAATCATACCTAGGCACCAAGCTATTGTGAACCACGTACGTACTATTCATGCAAAAAACATGTCCATGCAATTTAATTATTAATTAAAAGTGAAAGTTTCATAAATTATTCTAACCCGTTTACACGAATTACTTTGTTGTCATGTCTAAATGAAAATAATATTCTTCACATTATAATATATAGTTAATTATACATTTAATTTAAGTATCTACAATTAATATATGTTTCTAAAGTTGGGGAGTATATTTTTAATTTATTTTAGAGAACGTACACAGTAGCATGAATGAATTAGTCAAAATATGGGTGCACCAGGTATTATCTAGCTTTAGTACGTACGTTTCATGAGTACTATTCCAATACAAGCTTTAATTTACTCCTTTAAATACCAACTAAATCTCTAGCTTAATTCTCCCATGCCACCCCAACTAGCTAGCTCGATCATCATCAACTCAAACTTAAAACCTTAACTTGTTTATTATTCTCTTCAAACAAACAGAAGATCATCGATCGATCAATCGTTAAATAAACAAAGAAATGGAACCAAATCCAGAAGTGACAGCAAAAAAGATATGGAGCATTGTACGAGTATTGTTCTTCATGTTGCGGAAAGGCATATCCAAGAAATCAAAATTCATCCTCGATCTCAACATGATCATCAAACGTGGCAAAATCGCCGGAAAAGCTCTAAACAACCTCATCCTCCACCACCCCAACCGCCACCTGTCCTTCGATGCCCGACCCGGAGACTACGAGTTCAGCTGCAGTAACAGCCCCGCATTTCACCTTAACAAAAACCGCAAACACAATGGCGGCAACAACAGCAGCTCGCATTTCTTCTCCTGCGCTCACGCTCCGGCTACTGATGACGACGATGTGACGGTTAATGCGGTTATCATGAAGGCTTTGGAGATGCTGCACAGCGGAGCGGTGTCGCCGGCGCTGCCGGGGTCCCCGATGGTGAGGATAACGGACTCTCCGTTTCCCCTACGTGACGTGGACGTGGAACTGGATAGCCACGTGGACGAGGCAGCAGAGGAGTTCATAATGAAGTTCTATAAAGAATTAAAGAAGCAAAATTAATGCCTTTGAGTTAAGACTTATAAAGGTACTTGAATTAAGTGATCGAATTATATATATATATGTGTGTGTGTGTGTGTGGAGTAGTAATTAATTGTTGTTGAGCATGGAAATAAAAAGAAAAAGAAAATTAAAGGTTGCATGCCATGGGCGCCATTCTTTTATGTGAAATGGGGAAATTAAGTATGCAAAGCTGGTAAATAGCGTATAGTACTAATGTACTATGCCTATTGCCTGCCTTGTAACTTGCTAGTTACATGTGTGCTTGTACGTGCGCTTTCAGTTTTTTGTTAAACTAAAATTTTCAATAAAAACTTGTTTCTTAATTAATTAATTAATTTTGCATCCATAAGGGAATACGACAGTACGTACGTACGTACGTACGTTCTATATATATCATGCATGTTAATTAGTAGATCACAGCTATCGCTGGAATTGAAGTTAATTAAATTGCATATTTAATTTTTGGACCACCAAAGAATTGTTTCAATATTATCTAAGACAACAAATTAATTGCACCTTGATGTTAATGATCATAACTAATGGTAATAAACACTAAAACTTCTTGTAATCAACCGTACGTAGTACTCCCTCCGTTCCTTAATATAGGTCGTTTTAGAGTTGTGCACAAGTATTAAGGAAATGATTAGCATTAACTATAATATCAATTGTCTATTTTGTCCTTGTATTTGAAGAAGAGATTGTTATTTATTAGACAAAAAATAATGAGAGAACCAAAGTTACATTTAATAATTGGGGTAATATTTGAAACTAAACAATTAATGCTTACTTGAAATTCTAAAACGACTTATATTAAGGAACAAAAATATTTCTCTAAAACGACTTATATTAAGGAACGGAGGGAGTACTTACTACTGTATATATGATCTGACATGATTCCACCATGTTAAAGTGAATCCCTTATATATATATATATATATATATATATATATATATATATATATATATATATATATATATATAAATGTGTGTGTGTGTGTGTGTGTGTGTGTGTGTTTGTGTGTAAATATTGGCCACCGGTTTTTCTTCTTCTTTCTTTAAGAATGGTTTACAATTAACGCACTATCCTCTCCTTTTGCGTTGGTGGAAAGCCTACAATACATTCGTTACCGCATCAAAAGGGTTAATTAGTAATTAATTAGTGCTACTTAGAGCATTAATAATAGTTTTTTTAATCAATTCTCTATCCCCAATTTTAAAGAATACATCAATAAATCATTATCAACAGCTTCTTTATCCTTATTTGACTCTCTATTTTATTCTCTATATAGGATTTTATTCCCTAGTGTGAGGGAATCATAAGACCATTCTATATATATACAAAATGACATTTTACACCTTCATTTAAGTAGACAACTCATCAATCATACACATATTGACATTTTTTTAGTACTTTATTTTCAAAATATAAACTTAATATTAACTTCTAAAAAAAAAAAATCAAACATATTTAAATTTAAAATTGATATAAATTTATTTAATTTATGCCAATATAATTATAAATATTATAAAAGTACTATTAATTATAAAATTTATTATTTTCAAAATTTAAATGAATCATATTAAATTTAAATTTAAAAATATCACAAATTAACTTTGGCTTAAATATGAATTAGTATCCTAAACTATATGTCATATTCCACTTCGGTAATTCATCTTTCAATTTTGTCAATTAGATGATTAAACTATTAATTTTTTTTAATTACAACAAATTGAATATGTCATGTCAGAAATTGCTGACGTGACTAATTGTGTAGGGCCTTAAGAAGCTGATTTGGCAAAAAAATAATTTTTTAATTATTAAATAAACAAATCTGATTAAATGTGGGGCAAAATGGTCAAAACACAATTTAACATTTCAAATTAAAATAAAATAAACATTAAAATGAAAAACACAAACCCCCACCACCATGCTTGCCGTGAACCACTTTCCCGGCGCCGCCGCCGCCGCCGCTCGTGGTGTTGCTCCTTCACCGTCCCACACCATCTTTGGTTCTTAAATTTTGTGGGTTTGGGTTGGTGAATCGATCGAGGGCATCATTATTTTTTTAACAGTCCAACTCTGCGTAAGAAATTGAATCTGATTTGTGATGTCTTAGAGAGAGATAAGAAAAAATATCTAAAAATACCCGTTTTGATTATGGTTGTGATTTTATATTGATTTAGTCTAGTTCTATCTAGAAAAACAAGAGTTTATCTATTCCCTCAACCCTTGATGAGTTTTGGGGTTTCTTTGGCAGTAGCAGTGGTGGGGATGCCAGATTGTTGGTTGATAGTCCATACACCAACAACATGCCCATTGCTGCCATTGCTCACCATCAACTGCGTACTCCACCTACAGCTAACCCAGTGTTCAACTCTCCATCCCTCTCTCTTCCTATCGTACGACTCTCTCCCTCTCCCTCTCCTCTCTCTCTATATTTATATATACGAATCCGTCTTCAAATTCTCTTTCAGGCATATTACCAAACACCTTGAACTCACTCACCAGCTTGAGTCGACTCGACCTCAGCTTCAACAAATTCACCGGGTCAATCCCCAAATTACCACCGAACCTTGTACAGCTAGCCATAAAGAACAATTATTTATCTGGGTTTCTCTTACAATTGTCATTGTCAGAGTCAACTCCACTAGCCACGGTCGAACTCAGTGAAAACTCCCTTATCGGAGGGGGGTTTGGGAATTTTTGATGTGAGGCTGAATTTGAAGGGGAAAAATGGGGGTTCAGTAGTTTTGGAGTTGAATTCTGAGATTTTGAATGCTAACAGTTCGATTTTTGCAGATTTGATCGCGAATTATCGAACGAGTTCTAGTGGTTCTGTTGCTAATTTTTGTAGGATTGCTAATTCTGAGGTTAATGTTTGTTTTATTTTAATTTGAAATGTTAAATTGTGTTTTGACCATTTTGTCCCATATTTAATCAGATTTATTTATTTAATGATTAAAAAATTATTTTTTGCCACATCAGCTTCTTAAGGCCCCACACAATTAGCCACGTCAGCAATTTCTGACGTGGCATGTTCAATTTGTTGCAATTTGAAAAAATTGATAGTTTAATTGTGACGCCCCCAAAATTAGGTATACATCACCCATCTTGGGTCGTCAGATACATAGTACAGAATACAAATACAACTGATTAATACATCTGTCGTGTACAATACGACAAAACATAAACTGTGAGTTTGAATACAAATATTATCTTCTAGAGAGTATTCATACTCAAAAGGAGTCCTCATTACATTTATTAACACACCATTACATAGAATAGTGAGGACTACTAACTAATACTATCATTCGGACCATCACTCCGTACCCCGACTTGTCCCAGCTACGTTCTCATTTCCTGAAGAGAACAGTGAAAGAAAGGGTGAGCTCAACTAGCCCAGTAAGAAATATTATGACTAAGATAATGCAGAATAAATTATCATTAGCCTTCAACAATGTTAAACTGATAAAATATAATAGACATCAAGTTTAACTGTAGCGGAATAAGCAATCCATTAAAAGAGTCAAGTAGAAAATAAACTCTACTATCTTTTATGATTTAAAAGGTTTTTCAACACTGTGATCGCTGAGACTCAGCTTAATAAAATAATTCACATCATCGAATCACCCCTGCACTACGGCCAAGGATATTCGTGTATTCATTAATGGTCATGATCATGCCAACAACTGTCCATCAATGCACTACGGGCCAATGAGGACTTTTACCACATCATTTGTAACATTACGGTCATGATTATACCGAATAATCCCTGGTCATAATCATACCAAGTCCATCTATGCACTACATGCCACAGATGACTTTCAACATTTTATAAACATGAGGATGATGACAATGATATAAGAATTCAATAAAACAAGTTCAAGAATTAATTTATCCAGGAATTAACAACGTCCAAATTGTCAACATGATACTGCATTGTGGAGTAAAATTCAAGAATGCTTAGAAGAATATTTTCTTGAAAAGATACTGGATGAAACGCAACTATCAAGGATATTCCACAAATTTCATGGAGTATAGAAGTCAAAACTTAACCAACTGAGTACAATAAAGAATGGAATAACAAAAGAAATCACCATGCATGCGATAGACCGCACAGACAGGTTATTCCAATAGAATAATAAATAATGGAACCAGGTCCGGCGTAAACGCACAGACAGGATATTCCGACAGAATAATAAATAATGGAACCAGGTCCGGTGTAAAACACACAGACAGGATATTCCAACAGAATAATAATAAAACGGAACCAGGTCCGGTGTAAAACACACAGACAGGATGTTCCAACAGAATAATAAACGGAACCAGGTCCGGTGTAAAACACACAGACAGGATGTTCCAACAGAATAATAAACGGAACCAGGTCCGGTGTAAAACACACAGACAGGATGTTCCAACAGAATAATAGAAGAATGTCACCAAGTATAGGGTAGACCGCGTATACTGGTTATTCCAACAGAATAATAACAAATGGAATAACAGAAGTTCTCTTCATGAATATAAAAGAAATAATATTCCCTACCGTTTTAAAGAAGAGCTGAAGTAAGGAAGTAGTAGCAGAATACTCTTCTTCTCTCTCTCTATAGTTTCTCTCTATAGTTTCTCTCTCTAGAGTTCAGTGAATTCGTAAGAAATAATGAAGGAATGAGCTGCTATTTATAGAAAAATAGAATGCATAGTAACTAATCCATGAACGGTCCAGATTGATTACTTTAATCTGACGGTCCATATTTAAAGAAAAATCTTTTAAATAAAATAAAATATATTCTATTTATAGAATAACTTTAATAAAGTATTTTGTTTTATATAAAAAGATGTTTCTGTTTTATTACGTTAATAATACGAATAAAACAAAACGTCATTATCGCTAAATAATTCATATTATTAACTGACAATAATAGAATCAAACTGAGTGACTTCTCACATAAGCATTAATAATCAATACCGTGTGCTACTATGCAACCACACGTATTACTGTACTTTTACTACCGAGTAGTTCAACAGTAACAATGGTAAAATTTCCGCCGTTATTTTTAATAAAATATTTTTTTGTCGTTTTCTCAATCCGACAATAATTCCGTTGTGGGGTCCACCAATGATTGTGTCGTTGTACGAATATTCCCTGTTAAAACGAATATTCCCCGACCAATCGAATATTATATAACAACTTGCGTACTTTGCAAAATTTATAAATATTACCCACAACTATAACATTATATCAAATTAACTCCATAATATTCAAAAATGATATTTATAAAAAATTCATCTTTATTTATAAAAGTTGGGGTCTTACAACCTCCCCTTCTTATGAAATTTCGCCCTCGAAATTAGGGTACGTACCTGGTATGTCGAAGAGGTAAGGATACCTTGATTTCATTTCTGATTCTAACTCCCAAGTCATTTCCTCAACATCGTGGTTTCTCCACAAAACTTTGACTTGAGGTATAACCTTGGAGCGTAGAATATGTTCCTTCTTATCCAAGATTTGAACAGGAACTTCTTCATACGTCAAATCCTCCGCTATTTCGTCCGGTTCTAACTCAATAATGTGGTTCGGGTCTTCCACATATTTGCGTAACATGGATATGTGGAAAACGTTATGAACACGAGACATACTTGGCGGTAAAGCGAGTCTATAAGCCACAGTTCCTACTCGATCGAGGATTAAAAATGGACCGATGAATCGAGGATTTAGCTTTCCTCTCTTTCCAAATCTCGTAACTCCTTTCCATGGAGCAACACGTAAGAACACATGATCTCCTACATCAAATTCCACGTCCTTTCGATGAAGATCAGCATAACTCTTTTGTCGATCTTGTGAGGTTTTTATACGTTGTCGGATCGTTTGAATCTTTTCTGTAGTCATACGTACCAACTCCGGTCCCAACAACGTTGCTTCGCCCACCTCATCCCAGCATACTGGAGAACGACATTTTCTTCCATACAATGCTTCGAATGGAGCCATGCCAATACTTGCTTGATAACTGTTGTTGTAGGAAAACTCCACCAATGGTAAGAACTTGTCCCAACTTCCCTTGAAGTCAAAGACACAGAGTCTTAATAGATCTTCAAGAGTTTGAATAGTCCTCTCTGATTGTCCGTCCGTCTGAGGATGATATGCTGAACTAAATCGTAACTCCGTGCCCATAGCTTTTTGTAAACTAACCCAAAATCGTGAAGTGAATCTTGGGTCTCGATCAGAAACTATGGATACTGGCATACCATGCAGTCTTACAATCTCGTTTATGTACATACGAGCAAGACGTTCAAGTGTATAAGTTTCTCGTATCGGTAAGAAATGAGCAGACTTGGTCAATCTATCAACAATGACCCAAATCGCATCAATACCTTGAGAAACCCTAGGAAGACCGGTAACGAAATCCATGGTAATGTGCTCCCACTTCCATTCTGGAATTTCAAGTGGTTGCAATGGACCTTTTGGTACTTGATGCTCCGCTTTGACTCGTTGACAAGTTAGACACCTTGAGATAAACAACGCTATCTCTCTCTTCATATTGCTCCACCAAAATGTATGACGAAGATCATGATACATTTTGGTACTTCCAGGATGGATTGCAAACGGTGTGTTGTGCGCCTCCATCATGATTTCATACTTTAAATCAGGGTTGTTAGGAACACAAAGTCTGGAGTTGACTCGAAGTATTCCTTCTTCATCGATTCTTGCTTCCGGCATAGAACCTTCTTGCACTTTCTTCCTCATACGCATCAGCTCCAGGTCTGTAGCTTGAGCAGCTTTAACTTTATCGATTAAAGTCGGTTCTACTCGTATATTCGCCATCATCACATGGGTCCCTGGAGTCTTCAACTCTATCTCCATCCTTTGCAAGTCACACAAAATGGGCCTTTGCGTTGTTAATATTGCACTTGTACCCGCATATGATCTTCTACTCAATGCGTCAGCTACCACGTTCGCTTTTCCAGGATGGTATTGAATGGTATGATCATAATCTTTCAACAGTTCAAGCCAACGTCGTTGTCGCATGTTGAGTTCCTTTTGAGTGAAGAAATATTTGAGGCTTTTATGATCCGTAAAGATCTCCACTTTCTCCCCATACAAGTAATGCCTCCAAATTTTAAGTGCAAAGACAACAGCTGCCAACTCTAGATCATGAGTAGGATAATTCCTCTCATATTCCTTGAGTTGTCTTGATGCATAGGCTATGACTTTTCCATGTTGCATGAGAACGCATCCCAACCCTTTGCTCGAAGCATCACTGTAGATGACAAATCCCTCCGAGCCAGATGGTATTGTTAGAACAGGTGCTGAAATGAGTCTCCTCTTGAGTTCTTGAAAACTCTGCTCACATTCTTCGCTCCAACCAAACTTTGTATCTTTCCGAGTCAGCTGAGTTAATGGAGTAGCGATTCGAGAAAATCCTTCCACGAATCTCCGATAATAACCAGCTAAACCAAGAAAGCTACGTACCTCGGTCACTGATTTAGGTTGCTCCCAGCTTTGAATAGCTTCAATCTTTGCCGGGTCAACCGATATTCCACGACTTGATACTACGTGCCCAAGGAATGCTACCTCCTCCAGCCAGAACTCGCATTTCTTCAACTTGGCATAAAGTTTGTATTCACGAAGCTTTTGGAGTACCAGCCTCAAGTGTTGCTCATGATCTTCACGGCTTTTGGAATAAATAAGGATGTCATCAATAAAGACGACCACAAAGTGATCCAAATATTCCTTGAATACCCGGTTCATCATATCCATGAAGGCAGCAGGAGCATTAGTCAATCCAAAGGACATGACTAGGAATTCATAATGCCCGTACCGAGTTCTAAAAGCCGTCTTTGGAATATCCTCAGTTCTAACCTTCAGCTGATGATATCCAGAACGAAGATCGATCTTTGAAAAGAATTGTGCTCCTTGCAACTGGTCAAACAGGTCATCAATACGTGGCAATGGGTACCTGTTTTTGATGGTGACATGATTCAACTCCCGATAATCAATACAAAGTCGCATACTTCCATCTTTCTTCTTCACGAACAGAACAGGAGCACCCCAAGGAGAAGTACTAGGACGAATAAAACCAATGTCTAACAATTCCTGCAGTTGGGTCTTTAACTCCTGAAGTTCAATAGGAGCCATTCGATATGGGGCTTTGGAAATGGGTTTTGTACCGGGTTCAAGGTCGATACAAAATTCAATTTCACGCTCTGGGGGTAGGCCAGGAAGTTCTTCGGGAAATACGTCAGGAAATTTATTAACAACAGAAATATCATTCAAAGCTGACGTATTTTTGTTTAGATCTGTGACATGAGCTAAGAAAGCTTGACATCCGTTTTTCAATAAACGAATAGCTTTATGGCTTGAGATGACAGCGATTGATTTTAATGGTTTGGTTGCTTGAATTCGCATAATAGGTCGATTAGGAATATGAAAGCTAACAACCTTACGAAAACAATCAATTTTTGCATGATGAGTAGTTAACCAATCAATCCCTAGAATCACGTCAAATGCAAGTATTTTTAATGAAATAAGATCGACAGGTAATGTGTGGGTACCAACTTGAACCAAACAAGACTTATAAACCGTGGATGTAATGAAGGTTTCTCCCAATGGAGTTTCAACAGCTAAGTCAAAGTCTAATTTCTCCGGAATCAAATTTAATCGATGAGCGCAAGTAGGAGAAATAAAAGAATGGGTTGAACCGGTATCAAATAAAGTATAGACTTCGTTAGAGTTTATGATAAGCTTACCCGTGATGACCTCATTCGGGTTCCTTGCTTCTGGGAGGTCACAACAAACGCTCTCCCTTGCACAACCGGTTTTGACTTTTCTGGGACGGCTTTTGGTGCCTCCATCCTAGCTGAATTTGTCTTCGGTAAACGACAAAATCGAGCTAAATGACCTTCTCTTCCACAATTATAACATGCTTTGGACGGCATCGCGCAGTTTGGACTGATGTGCCCCTCCCCTCCGCATTTGAAACATATGATAGGTGGTCGTTCTCCTTCCTTAACGACAGGTGCTGGTGCTGACGTCTTTCCATCATTGTTGAATCTCCTCTTCTTGAAATGTCCATTCTTATTGTTTTGGCCCTGATTACCACCGAAGTGGTTACCATTTCTGGCCTGTTGATTCCCTCCACGCTTGTTGTCACCGCTTCGATGACTGCTCTCACTGGTATTATCATTTTGCCGGCTGCTCTCTTTTGGTTGCGTTGTCTCGTTATCGCGCTCCACCAACTGAGCCCTATTTACAACATCTGAATACAAACACAGTTTATGAGAAACAAGATGTTGACGTATCTCCGGCTTCAAACCTCTTAAAAACATCCGCGTCATTCTTTCTTCATTATCCACCAGGTGGGACGCAAACCGGGATAACTCCGCAAATTTTGCCTCGTACTGCGACACGGTCATATTATTCTGCTCCAATTTGATGAACTCCACCTCCTTCATGTGACGAATACTCTCGGGAAAGTATTTGTCGTTAAACAGCTCTTGGAACTTCTCCCAAGACATCTTCAGTGCGGCAGGTTGAGTACGCTTTATCGATTCCCACCAGTAATCTGCCTCTCCTCGCAACATAAAGGCGGCAAAGGGAACCTTTTGCTCCTCGGAGCAACCCAAGACATCAAATATCTTGGTGATCTGCTTTATCCATGTTTCAGCTACAAGTGGTTTGGGTTCTCCCTTAAACTCCGGTGGTCCCAGCTCCTTAAACTGTTTAGCGGTGACCGCCTGAGAGTTTCCAGTATTTCCACCTACGTTGTGGACAGGAGCCGCTTTCACCTGTTGTTGCATGAATTGCATAAAGCCTCTGAACATTTGATCATTCATCATTTGGTCAGTGTTGTTGTTTGCATGAGGATTGTCACCTTCCTGATGCACATTATCCTGATTATTGATATGTGGTGAATCAACAGTCGTCTGTGCTCCATTGCTATTCTCAACATTCTCAGATGCCATTTTCAGATACTGCCACAAAATAAAAATTAATTGATATGTCATATATTATCCTTATATTATGACCGACCAATTAAATACCATGCAAATAAACTTAGGTATGTCATACTAGCGAAGGAATTCCCCGTCTCTCCCCTCCTAGTTCTATTCTCACATCTTAGCCAGGGATCATATCCCTAAGCTCTGATACCAACTGTGACGCCCCCAAAATTAGGTATACATCACCCATCTTGGGTCGTCAGATACATAGTACAGAATACAAATACAACTTATAATACAACTGTCGTGTACAATACGACAAAACATAAACTGTGAGTTTGAATACAAATATTATCTTCTAGAGAGTATTCATACTCAAAAGGAGTCCTCATTACATTTATTAACACACCATTACATAGAATAGTGAGGACTACTAACTAATACTATCATTCGGACCATCACTCCGTTCCCCGACTTGTCCCAGCTACGTTCTCATTTCCTGAAGAGAACAGTGAAAGAAAGGGTGAGCTCAACTAGCCCAGTAAGAAATATTATGACTAAGATAATGCAGAATAAATTATCATTAGCCTTCAACAATGTTAAACTGATAAAATATAATAGACATCAAGTTTAACTGTAGCGGAACAAGCAATCCATTAAAAGAGTCAAGTAGAAAATAAACTCTACTATCTTTTATGATTTAAAAGGTTTTTCAACACTGTGATCGCTGAGACTCAGCTTAATAAAATAATCCACATCATCGAATCACCCCTGCACTACGGCCAAGGATATTCGTGTATTCATTAATGGTCATGATCATGCCAACAACTGTCCATCAATGCACTACGGGCCAATGAGGACTTTTACCACATCATTTGTAACATTACGGTCATGATTATACCGAATAATCCCTGGTCATAATCATACCAAGTCCATCTATGCACTACATGCCACAGATGACTTTCAACATTTTATAAACATGAGGATGATGACAATGATATAAGAATTCAATAAAACAAGTTCAAGAATTAATTTATCCAGGAATTAACAACGTCCAAATTGTCAACATGATACTGCATTGTGGAGTAAAATTCAAGAATGCTTAGAAGAATATTTTCATGAAAAGATACTGGATGAAACGCAACTATCAAGGATATTCCACAAATTTCATGGAGTATAGAAGTCAAAACTTAACCAACTGAGTACAATAAAGAATGGAATAACAAAAGAAATCACCATGCATGCGATAGACCGCACAGACAGGTTATTCCAATAGAATAATAAATAATGGAACCAGGTCCGGCGTAAACGCACAGACAGGATATTCCGACAGAATAATAAATAATGGAACCAGGTCCGGTGTAAAACACACAGACAGGATATTCCAACAGAATAATAATAAAACGGAACCAGGTCCGGTGTAAAACACACAGACAGGATGTTCCAACAGAATAATAAACGGAACCAGGTCCGGTGTAAAACACACAGACAGGATGTTCCAACAGAATAATAAACGGAACCAGGTCCGGTGTAAAACACACAGACAGGATGTTCCAACAGAATAATAGAAGAATGTCACCAAGTATAGGGTAGACCGCGTATACAGGTTATTCCAACAGAATAATAACAAATGGAATAACAGAAGTTCTCTTCATGAATATAAAAGAAATAATATTCCCTACCGTTTTAAAGAAGAGCTGAAGTAAGGAAGTAGTAGCAGAATACTCTTCTTCTCTCTCTCTATAGTTTCTCTCTATAGTTTCTCTCTCTAGAGTTCAGTGAATTCGTAAGAAATAATGAAGGAATGAGCTGCTATTTATAGAAAAATAGAATGCATAGTAACTAATCCATGAACGGTCCAGATTGATTACTTTAATCTGACGGTCCATATTTAAAGAAAAATCTTTTAAATAAAATAAAATATATTCTATTTATAGAATAACTTTAATAAAGTATTTTGTTTTATATAAAAAGATGTTTCTGTTTTATTACGTTAATAATACGAATAAAACAAAACGTCATTATCGCTAAATAATTCATATTATTAACTGACAATAATAGAATCAAACTGAGTGACTTCTCACATAAGCATTAATAATCAATACCGTGTGCTACTATGCAACCACACGTATTACTGTACTTTTACTACCGAGTAGTTCAACAGTAACAATGGTAAAATTTCCGCCGTTATTTTTAATAAAATATTTTTTTTTTGTCGTTTTCTCAATCCGACAATAATTCCGTTGTGGGGTCCACCAATGATTGTGTCGTTGTACGAATATTCTCTGTTAAAACGAATATTCCCCGACCAATCGAATATTATATAACAACTTGCGTACTTTGCAAAATTTATAAATATTACCCACAACTATAACATTATATCAAATTAACTCCATAATATTCAAAAATGATATTTATAAAAAAAATTCATCTTTATTTATAAAAGTTGGGGTCTTACATTAATCATCTAATTGACAAAATTAAAAGGTGAATCACCGAAGTAGAATATGACCTATAGTTTAGGGTACTAATTCATATTTAAGCCATTAACTTTTTAAAAGTTAATATTGATCTTATGCACATTTACAACTACAATCCATTCAATACTCTCACCATAAATTACTTAAAATTTAAAATAAAATAAAATTTATTTTACAGTGGAATATAATTGATAAATTATACTCTCTCTTTTATAAATTTTAAGATTATTATTAATTTGATATTTTAACTGTTGCAACTTTTAAATTTTAAATTTCATTATTTAAGAAATCAATATAAGGAACCTGTTGGGTACATAGTGAAAAAATTGAATCTTTATTTTGTAAAATGACCCAATAGCACTGCAGAGTAGGGATAAAGAAAAGAAAACTGTTATGAATACTCTTAAAGTCACCTAAAAAATACTAGTACATGCCAGCATTAATTTTTTTGTGCAAACTGTATGTATATATATATATATATATATATATATATATATATATATATATGGCCATAGGCGGAACTACGGGGGTCTATGGGGTCATATGACCCCCCATCCCTATAATTTTTGGGATTATTTATTTTTCTTTTCTTTATTTTTTTTATGTATTTTCTTTTCTCCTTTACTTTTTTTTGGTTTTTACTTTATCATCAAAGTGAGTCAAAAAAAAGTGGTAAAAATTTTCTCCGTAAACTAATTAAAAATAAAAAGCTAAAGAAATAAAATAATTTTTTTGGATCTTACTATAGTGACCATAAGTTCACCATAGTTTTATCCTAACAAAATTATTAAATTTCTCTTCTTCTATTTTTTTTATTTTTGTTGCTGGAATTCATTCTTTCAAGCTAATTAATCCCATGAACCACAATATAATGTTTTGAATATATAATATTATAATTTGTAATTTATCTATAAAAGTAGCTAATCAGTTGACTAAAAATTTTAAAGTCTAATTAATAGTCTCATAGTTCGGGAAAAATTATATATATTTAAAGTCATTAGACTCACAACTCAAAAGTTGACAAGGGTTGGAATAGGATGTTGTGAAATACTATAATTAGGCAAAATGAATTTGAAAAAAATATTTCAAGCATTAATAAATAATTTTTTTATTAATGTATTTTGACACCCCTCTAAAAATATTGTGGTTCCGCTACTGTATGGCTAGATCATCATCATAATTTAACTAGAGTCTACACAACATGCATGCATGCAAGTATGGACGTTAGACGGCCATCTATCTAAACTTACATGCTCACGAGATATATCAACCGTCGTCACTAAGAAAATTTTAAATTTCTGCTAGCTCATTGATCTGGATTAATTGTATATATATATATATATAAAAGGTATTTTAAAATTGCTTCATCAGAAATTTACTTTCCGACCAAAGAAAAGTTTAAAATTTAAAAAAGTTCAATACTACGTACTCCACTACGTACTACTACTATTGTTTTATGTAATATAGTATATGGAAGGGGAAACAATTATATCTAGTTCCGAGCCACGTGTGGCCAATAATTGAGGTGTTTTTGAGTTTAATCTTGCTAAAAATTTCTAAAAGCAATCACTCCTCCATAATCTTTATTTAATTGCCATCCAACCACTATGTATTAGTAGTAATTGGAAGTAACAAGAAATTAAGTTCAAATTCTGTTATGTTGCACAGACGAAACCAAGTGAAACTTTCAAACGCTGATTAATTCTAGCAATTAAGCTACTAGGCGTTTAATGTACGTACGTCTATTATAAACAAACTTAACCGTTTAATTTGAACAAGGAAGAATATATTTTAATCTCATGCAAGCTAGCTGGCTATATATGTTATCTACCATTCACTCATAACATAACTAGCTATCGACAGTGGAAATTAATAATCATTTCATAATTATTAGTATATTATAAAGGAGTACATATTCAGTTCAAGTTGCCCACCGGCCACTTCTCTCTCAAGCTCAAAACCCACCATTATTAACAACTCCAGGGGTTTGAAAAAAATTCTCCTGTGAATCTCAGCGCCAAAGGTATGAATAATGCATGCATTCAATATCAAATTACAGTATATATATATACAAAAACTTTCGTACGTCGTGAAGCAGGAAGAAGGGCCAGCCAAGGGAGCAACTGTTCATGAACCAACTCTGGCAATGCCTTACCCCCTTCAAAATAGATAGACTAATATTTGATGCTTGAGAATGAAAAGAAGAAAAAATGGATATTCATCGGCCCACGATATTAGGACATGTACAATAATTTTAGGCATTAGTTGCACTGGATTTGGGCTGGGAGGTCCCTGTCACAATGTCAACAAAAACATCAAGTGCCCCTTCACCATCTGCCGGAGTCTTGATAATCTCTATTAATTCATCATTCACAGATTCTTTATTTGCATAAAAAGATAACAAAATGTTCTTTAAATTCTCCTTTTGTTTGTCCCTTTGAAAAATAAATGAAACTGTTAACGCCAAGATCATTCCACGCGCCTCAATCACGTAAAAGCTCGTCCAATCCTGCACAATAAACACGTTAATACCAGAAGCTTGACGGCTTTGACCGTCGGGGGATAGTTCCGACGTAAGAGTCAGTACAGGCGAATACAAGGTTAACAATGGAGGATATTAGCTCTAGTATTTTGATCAGATAAAATATCGGTTACCTCGTTTTTGTGTTATCTTGCTATCATATACTCCAAATCCTACTCCAACTCCGATTTTGCGTGCCACCGACCCCCCTGACACCATCCCACTGTAGGTAGCTTACCTGCTGAACCCATTTGTGACACCCCAAAATAGGTATACATCACCCATTCTGAGTCGCCAAATACATGGTACAGAAACAAATACAACTTCATAATATAATTGTCGTGCAAAATACGACAACACATATACTGTGAGTTTGAATACAAATTTAGTCTAATAGAGAGTATACAAACTCAAAAGGAATCCTCATTACAATTATTGATACACTATTTTATAAAATAGTGAGGACTACTAATACATCTATCCTGAATCATTACTCCATACCCCGGCTATTTTCTGCTATGTTCTCACCTCCTGGGAAGAAAAATGGAACAAAAAGAAAAAGGGTGAGCTCAACTAGCCCAGTAAAAAATATTATGACTAAGATAATATACAACAAATTATCATTAATCTTCAACAGGAAAAATCTGATAAAATATAATAAACAACAAGTTTTAGATCAACAAATGCAGCGGAAACAGCAATCCATTAGAAGAGTCATGTAGAGAATGAATTCTACTATCTTCTAAGATTTAAAAATTCATCATCAATATTTTATCCCTGTACCAACA
Source organism: Panax notoginseng (assembly GCA_016801055.1). Lineage (NCBI taxonomy): Eukaryota > Viridiplantae > Streptophyta > Magnoliopsida > Apiales > Araliaceae > Panax > Panax notoginseng. Next base: position 22,517,178 of record CM029013.1, on the reverse strand, counting down.
ATTAATATACATCTTTAATCAAATATTCATCTTTGCACTACAGGCCAAAGATATTCATTTGTATCACCAGTCGGTCATGTTCATCTCAATACCTGTTCATTTTTGCACTACGGGCCAAGGATATTTATTTGTTAATCATTCATCTTTACACTACGGGCCAAAGATATTCAGTAATATCATCATTTAGGACTGAGGATGATGAAAAATATTTTAAAGAACAAATCCAATGAGACAGAAGGACAAATATTAGGGATTCGTATTTCAGTTTATCCAAGTTCAATAATACTCCATAATAAACTATAGTGGAGTAAAATTCAAGAATGAAGATCAAAACATGGATTTAATTTTAAGAATAAGGGTCACAACAGATAACTTGGAAGAAAAAAAATATAATTTTTTTTTTGTAAACAGTACCGTGAACAGTACCCGTGAACAGTAACTGTGAACAGTACCCGTGAACAGTACTGTAAACAGTACTCGTGAATAGTAACTGTGAACAATACCCGTGAATAGTACCCGGTCATGAAAAGTTCTAAATTTGATAAAAAGTTCAGACCAATATTCCTATAAAATGATATTAGATGAAACGAAATTTCTAATCATTTCAGGAATTATAGAAGCAATACTTACCATAGTAAGTTCAAATTTAGAGAATATGAAATGAAATAATATCCCTTCCATACTATGGAGTATGAAAGAAAATAATATTTCTTACGAGTATTGAAATAAAATAATATCCTTTACCTTTAGTAGAAACTGGATTTGACTGTAATATCAGATATTATTCTGAGAAAATCTTGCAGAAAACTACGCTCAAAGTATTCTTATACTCAAGAAAAATACTCACAATACTTTATAATAAGAATTTCTGGATTTGAAGGTGTGATGAGGAAGGAGGGGTTACCCCCTATTTATACTGGAACCTCGGAGGAAAAACAAGCTTATGCGCCTAACTCACCAGCCTAACTTCTGCCTAACTTCATTATTTTCCAAAGTCTAGGGCCCATTCTTTTGAAAACATGTTTTGCAAAACCTTTGCTGGAGCTTAATTCAAAGCCTAACATATACCTACCTCTCAAATTCAATGGGTGAAACCCACAACTTTTGAAAATAAAGAATTGCCAGCAAAATTTCTCACCAAACCTTCCAACCAAGTGGTCCCATGGAGGAATTATGTTACCAACACATGGAGGAACCAAAGAATTCCTGCACCGAATTTTGAAAAACAAGGGAAACTAAAGGCAGGTTTCTCATTTTTCAATGCTTAACATCTCAGTTCACAATTGATGAGGCCCACCATTTATAACAAGTTTTGCAGACAACATTTTCCACCCACCACTTCAATGATACAAACAAAGTACTCAAATATTAACCACATGCTTATATATATATATATATATATATATATATATATATATATATATATATATATATATTATAATAATAATATTATTATTTAAATAATTATAATATATTTGAATAAATATTTTATCGGACAAAATAATTGCCAAACTTTCAACAAATAACTTATACAAAAATCTCTTCATCTGTATCCACATAAAATAAATATTTTCTTATCATATAAATCAATAATGAATTATTCACAAATAATATTACAGAATCACAATTATGACAATCAGGCCGTTCCCCAGGAAAGAAGGGACTTTCCAATAAGAATTTCTCCTTTCTGGCGCGCAATTAGGTGACCAAACCTCTCCTTGACAGAACTTTCTAGACATTGCCAATAATACTATCTAATAATATTATTCAAATAATATGAATTATTGATCTGATAATGGGAAATATTGTACAGTGATAATTATTAAAACAACAATAATATAAAATATTAACACAGCAATTATTGAAGTAATAAAATAAAATATTGAACAGTAATTACTGTAACAATTATTGAGTAGCGCCTTCTTACGTACGAATCAATAATTCAACTATACTGTGCAATACCGTGTGCTACTGTGCAACTACGCGTATTACTGTATTTTAACCACCAGGTAATCCAACAGTGTTAACGGTAACAACTACGCCGTTATTTATAAAAACTCAAGCTTGTCGTTTTCTTCATCCGACAGTTATTCCGTTATGGGGCCCACAAATGACTGCGTCGTCGTACGGATATTCCCGACAAAAAGAATATTCCACGACCAAACGAATATTCCCCGGCAATAATGATTATTTTATAACCACTTGCTTATTTTGTAAAAATTTGCACATTTCACCCATAACCAAAGTATTATATCAAATTAATACCTTATTATTCACAATAATAAATAGAGAAAATTTGTTTTTATTTATAATAAGTTGGGGTCTTACAACCTCCCCTCCTTATGAAATTTCGTCCTCGAAATTGACGTACGTAACTGGTATTTCGAACAGGTGAGGGTACCTCGCTTTCATTTCCGATTCCAACTCCCAGGTCATTTCTTCAATAGCATTGTTCCTCCACAAAACCTTAACTTGTGGTATAACCTTGGTGCGTAGGACATGCTCTTTCCTATCCAAGATCTTAACAGGTACCTCTTCGTACGTTAAATCTTCGGCTATCTCGTCTGGTTCTAACGCAATAATATGGTTCGGGTCTTTCACATATTTATGAAGCATGGATATGTGAAAAATATTATGAACACGAGACATACTTGGAGGTAATGCGAGTCTATAGGCAATATTTCCTATTCGGTCAAGAATCTCAAATGGACTAATAAATCGTGGATTGAGCTTTTCTCTCTTCCCAAATCTTGTAACTCTCTTCCATGGTGCAACACGTAATAATACATGATCTCCAATATTAAATTCCACGTCCTTTCGATGAAGATCAGCATAACTCTTTTGTCGATCTTGTGAGGTTTAAATACGTTGTCGAATCATTTGGATCTTTTCTGTAGTCATGCATACTAATTCTGGTCCCAACAATGTTGCTTCTCCCACCTCGTCCCAGCATACTGGAGAGCGACATTTTCTTTCATACAACGCCTCGAATGGAGCCATGTCTATACTTGCTTGATAACTGTTGTTGTAGGAGAATTCTACCAATAGTAGGTACTTATCCCAACTCCCTTTGAAATCTAGGACACAGAGTCTTAATAGATCTTCAAGAGTTTGAATAGTCTTCTCTGATTGTCTGTCCGTTTAAGGATGGTATGCCGAACTGAATCGTAAATCCGTGCCCATAGCTTTCTGCAAGCTAACCCAAAATCTTGAAGCGAATATTGGGTCTCGATCCGAAACTATGGATACTGGCATGCCATGCAATCTCACAATCTCATTCACGTACATACGAGCAAGACGTTCAAGGGAATAAGTCTCACGTATCGGCAAGAAATGGGCAGACTTGGTTAATCTATCAACAATAACCCAAATTGCATCTATGCCTTGAGAAACTTTGGGAAGACCTGTAACGAAATCCATAGTAATGTGTTCCCACTTCCATTCCAGAATCTCAAGTGATTGCAATGGACCTTTTGGCACTTGATGCTCCGCCTTTACACGTTGACAAGTTAAGCACCTCGAGATAAACTCTGCGATCTCTCTCTTCATATTGTTCCATAAAAATGTATGTCGAATATCATGATATGTGACGCCCCCAAAATAGGTATACATCACCCATTTTGAGTCGCCAAATACATGGTACAGAAACAAATACAACTTCATAATATAATTGTAGTGCAAAATACGACAACACATATACTGTGAGTTTGAATACAAATATAGTCTAATAGAGAGTATACAAACTCAAAAAGAGTTCTCATTACAATTATTGATGCACTATTTTACAAAATAGTGAGGACTACTAATACATCTATCCTGAACCATTACTCTATACCCCTGTTAGTTCCTGCTATGTTCTCACCTCCTGGGAAGAAAAATGGAACAAAAAAGAAAAGGGTGAGCTCAACTAGCCCAGTAAAGAATATTATGACTAAGATAATATACAATAAATTATCATTAGTCTTCAACAGGAAAAATCTGATAAAATATAATAGACAACAAGTTTTAGATCAACAACTGCAGCAGAAACAACAAACCATTAGAAGAGTCAAGTACAGAATGAGTTCTACTATCTTCTAAGATTTAAAAGTCCATCATTAATATTTTATCCCTGTAACAATAATCAATAACCATGCAGTCTTACAATCTCGTTTATGTACATACGAGCAAGACGTTCAAGTGTATAAGTTTCTCGTATCGGTAAGAAATGAGCAGACTTGGTCAATCTATCAACAATGACCCAAATCGCATCAATACCTTGAGAAACCCTAGGAAGACCGGTAACGAAATCCATGGTAATGTGCTCCCACTTCCATTCTGGAATTTCAAGTGGTTGCAATGGACCTTTTGGTACTTGATGCTCCGCTTTGACTCGTTGACAAGTTAGACACCTTGAGATAAACAACGCTATCTCTCTCTTCATATTGCTCCACCAAAATGTATGACGAAGATCATGATACATTTTGGTACTTCCAGGATGGATTGCAAACGGTGTGTTGTGCGCCTCCATCATGATTTCATACTTTAAATCAGGGTTGTTAAGAACACAAAGTCTGGAGTTGACTCGAAGTATTCCTTCTTCATCGATTCTTGCTTCCGGCATAGCACCTTCTTGCACTTTCTTCTTCATACGCATCAGCTCCACGTCTATAGCTTGAGCAGCTTTAACTTTATTGATTAAAGTTGGTTCTACTCGTATATTCGTCATCATCACATGGTTCCCTGGAGTCTTTAACTCTATCTCCATCCTTTGCAAATCACACAAAATGGGCCTTTGTGTTGACAATATCGCACTCGTACTTGTATATGATCTTCTACTCAATGCGTCAGCTACCACGTTCGCTTTTTCAGGATGGTATTGAATGGTATGATCATAATCTTTCAACAGTTCAAGCCAACGTCGTTGTCGCATGTTGAGTTCTTTTTGAGTGAAGAAATATTTGAGGCTTTTATGATCCGTAAAGATCTCCACCTTCTCCCCATACAAGTAATGCCTCCAAATTTTAAGTGCAAAGACAACAGCTGCCAACTCTAGATCATGAGTAGGATAATTCCTCTCATATTCCTTGAGTTGTCTTGATGCATAGGCTATGACTTTTCCATGTTGCATGAGAACGCAACCCAACCCTTTGCTCGAAGCATCACTGTAGTTGACAAATCCCTCCGAGCCAGATGGTATTGTTAGAACAGGTGCTGAAATGAGTCTCCTCTTGAGTTCTTGAAAACTCTGCTCACATTCTTCGCTCCAACCGAACTTTGTATCTTTCCGAGTCAGCTGAGTTAATGGAGTAGCGATTCGAGAAAATCCTTCCACGAATCTCCGATAATAACCAGCTAAACCAAGAAAGCTACGTACTTCGGTCACTGATTTAGGTTGCTCCCAGCTTTGAATAGCTTCAATCTTTGCCGGGTCAACCGATATTCCACGACTTGATACTACGTGCCCAAAGAATGCTACCTCCTCCAGCCAGAACTTCTATTTCTTCAACTTGACATAAAGCTTGTATTCACGAATGTAAGACCCCAATTTTTATAAATAAAGATGAATTTTCTATAAATATCATTTTTGAATATTATGGAGTTAATTTGATATAATGTTATAGTTGTGGGTAATATTTATAAATTTTGCAAAGTAAGCAAGTTGTTATAAAATATTCGTTTGGTCGGAGAATATTCTTTTTGTCGGGGAATATTCGTACGACGGCACAATCATTGGTGGACCCCACAACGGAATTATTGTCGGATTGAGAAAACGACAGAATTATCTTTCTATAAAAATAACAGCTGAGGTGTTACCGTTAAAACCGTTAAAACTGTTGAACTACTCGGTAGTAAAAGTACAGTAATACGCGTGGTTGCATAGTAGCACACGGTATTGATTATTGATGCTTACGTGAGAAGTCACTCAGCTATACTCAATTATTGCTACAGTAATTGCTGCATCATATCTCTTAAATTATTGTCATAGTATCATCTGTATAATATGTTATATTATTGAGACGTTGTGGTAAGTTTGGTTATTTTTATGGGGGGCCATATGTCATCATCTAAGAGTCTCTTCGTCAATAGTAATTACCGTCGTCAATAGTAATTACCGTCGTCAATAGTAATTACCGTCGTCAATAGTATTTACCTTAGTCAATAGTAATTACCTTCGTCAATAGTATTTACCTTGGTCAATAGTATTTACCTTGGTCAATAGTAATTACCTTCGTCAATAGTATTTACCTTGGTCAATAGTAATTACTTTCGTCAATAGTAGTTGTCCCTTCAATATTACCAAGAGTCATTTGACCCTTCGTTAAGACCAAGAGTCATTTGACCCTTCGTTAAGACCAAGAGCCACCCTCAGTTTTTCTATAAATAGAGGCCTAGGGCTTCATTATTTTTCACGAATTCATTCAAGCTATAGAGAGAGAAAGTATAGAGAGAATAAGAGAGAGAGAATAAAAGTATTCTGCTACATCACTTTTCCAATATCCAGTTCTTTTAAGGTAGGGAATATTATTTCTTTTATATTCATGAAGAGAACTTCTGTTATTCCATTTGTTATTATTCTGTTGGAATAACCAGTATACGCGGTCTACCCTATACTTGGTGACATTCTTCTATTATTCTGTTGGAACATCCTGTCTGTGTGTTTTACACCGGACCTGGTTCCGTTTATTATTCTGTTGGAACATCCTGTCTGTGTGTTTTACACCGGACCTGGTTCCGTTTTATTATTATTCTGTTGGAATATCCTGTCTGTGTGTTTTACACCGGACCTGGTTCCATTATTTATTATTCTGTCGGAATATCCTGTCTGTGCGTTTACGCCGGACCTGGTTCCATTATTTATTATTCTATTGGAATAACCTGTCTGTGCGGTCTATCGCATGCATGGTGATTTCTTTTGTTATTCCATTCTTTATTGTACTCAGTTGGTTAAGTTTTGACTTCTATACTCCATGAAATTTGTGGAATATCCTTGATAGTTGCGTTTCATCCAGTATCTTTTCAAGAAAATATTCTTCTAAGCATTCTTGAATTTTACTCCACAATGCAGTATCATGTTGACAATTTGGACGTTGTTAATTCCTGGATAAATTAATTCTTGAACTTGTTTTATTGAATTCTTATATCATTGTCATCATCCTCATGTTTATAAAATGTTGAAAGTCATCTGTGGCCTGTAGTGCATAGATGGACTTGGTATGATTATGACCAGGGATTATTCGGTATAATCATGACCGTAATGTTACAAATGATGTGGTAAAAGTCCTCATTGGCCCGTAGTGCATTGATGGACAGTTGTTGGCATGATCATGACCATTAATGAATACACGAATATCCTTGGCCGTAGTGCAGGGGTGATTCGATGATGTGGATTATTTTATTAAGCTGAGTCTCAGCGATTACAGTGTTGAAAAACTTTTTAAATCATAAAAGATAGTAGAGTTTATTTTCTACTTGACTCTTTTAATGGATTGCTTGTTCCGCTACAGTTAAACTTGATGTCTATTATATTTTATCAGTTTAACATTGTTGAAGGCTAATGATAATTTATTCTGCATTATCTTAGTCATAATATTTCTTACTGGGCTAGTTGAGCTCACCCTTTCTTTCACTGTTCTCTTCAGGAAATGAGAACGTAGCTGGGACAAGTCGGGGTACGGAGTGATGGTCCGAATGATAGTATTAGTTAGTAGTCCTCACTATTCTATGTAATGGTGTGTTAATAAATGTAATGAGGACTCCTTTTGAGTATGAATACTCTCTAGAAGATAATATTTGTATTCAAACTCACAGTTTATGTTTTGTCGTATTGTACACGACAGATGTATTAATCAGTTGTATTTGTATTCTGTACTATGTATCTGACGACCCAAGATGGGTGATGTATACCTAATTTTGGGGGCGTCACAGTTGGTATCAGAGCTTAGGGATATGATCCCTGGCTAAGATGTGAGAATAGAACTAGGAGGGGAGAGACGGGGAATTCCTTCGCTAGTATGACATACCTAAGTTTATTTGCATGGTATTTAATTGGTCGGTCATAATATAAGGATAATATATGACATATCAATTAATTTTTATTTTGTGGCAGTATCTGAAAATGGCATCTGAGAATGTTGAGAATAGCAATGGAGCACAGACGACTGTTGATTCACCACATATCAATAATCAGGATAATGTGCATCAGGAAGGTGTCAATCCTCATGCAAACAACAACACTGACCAAATGATGAATGATCAAATGTTCAGAGGCTTTATGCAATTCATGCAACAACAGGTGAAAGCGGCTCCTGTCCACAACGTAGGTGGAAATACTGGAAACTCTCAGGCGGTCACCGCTAAACAGTTTAAGGAGCTGGGACCACCGGAGTTTAAGGGAGAACCCAAACCACTTGTAGCTGAAACATGGATAAAGCAGATCACCAAGATATTTGATGTCTTGGGTTGCTCCGAGGAGCAAAAGGTTCCCTTTGCCGCCTTTATGTTGCGAGGAGAGGCAGATTACTGGTGGGAATCGATAAAGCGTACTCAACCTGCCGCACTGAAGATGTCCTGGGAGAAGTTCCAAGAGCTGTTTAACGACAAATACTTTCCCGAGAGTATTCGTCACATGAAGGAGGTGGAGTTCATCAAATTGGAGCAGAATAATATGACCGTGTCGCAGTACGAGGCAAAATTTGCGGAGTTATCCCGGTTTGCGTCCCACCTGGTGGATAATGAAGAAAGAATGACGCGGATGTTTTTAAGAGGTTTGAAGCCGGAGATACGTCAACATCTTGTTTCTCATAAACTGTGTTTGTATTCAGATGTTGTAAATAGGGCTCAGTTGGTGGAGCGCGATAACGAGACAACGCAACCAAAAGAGAGCAGCCGGCAAAATGATAATACCAGTGAGAGCAGTCATCGAAGCGGTGACAACAAGCGTGGAGGGAATCAACAGGCCAGAAATGGTAACCACTTCGGTGGTAATCAGGGCCAAAACAATAAGAATGGACATTTCAAGAAGAGGAGATTCAACAATGATGGAAAGACGTCAGCACCAGCACCTGTCGTTAAGGAAGGAGAACGACCACCTATCATATGTTTCAAATGCGGAGGGGAGGGGCACATCAGTCCAAACTGCGCGATGCCGTCCAAAGCATGTTATAATTGTGGAAGAGAAGGTCATTTAGCCCGATTTTGTCGTTTACCGAAGACAAATTCAGCTAGGATGGAGGCACCAAAAGCCGTCCCAGAAAAGTCAAAACCGGTTGTGCAAGGGAGAGCGTTTGTTGTGAACTCCCAGAGAGCAAGGAACCCGAATGAGGTCATCACGGGTAAGCTTATTATAAACTCTAAAGAAGTTTATACTTTATTTGATACCGGTTCAACCCATTCTTTTATTTCTCCTACTTGCGCTCATCGATTAAATTTGATTCCGGAGAAATTAGACTTTGACTTATCTGTGGAAACTCCGTTGGGAGAAACCTTCATTACCTCCACTGTTTATAAGTCTTGTTTGGTTCAAGTTGGTACCCACACATTACCTATCGATCTGATTTCATTAAAAATACTTGCATTTGACGTGATTCTAGGGATTGATTGGTTAACTACTCATTATGCAAAAATTGATTGTTTTCGTAAGGTTGTTAGTTTTCATATTCCTAATCGACCTATTATGCGAATTCAAGCAACCAAACCATTAAAATCAATCGCTGTCATCTCAAGCCATAAAACTATTCGTTTATTGAAAAACGGATGTCAAGCTTTCTTAGCTCATGTCACAGATCTAAACAAAAATACGTCAGTTTTGAATGATATTTCTATTGTTAATAAATTCCCTGACGTATTCCCTGAAGAACTTCCTGGCCTACCCCCAGAGCGTGAAATTGAATTTTGTATCGATCTTGAACCCGGTACAAAACCCATTTCCAAAGCCCCATATCGAATGGCTCCTATTGAACTTCAGGAGTTAAAGATCCAACTGCAGGAATTGTTAGACATTGGCTTTATTCGTCCTAGTACTTCTCCTTGGGGAGCTCCTGTTCTATTCGTGAAGAAGAAAGATGGAAGTATGCGACTTTGTATTGATTATCGGGAGTTGAATCATGTCACCATCAAAAACAGGTACCCATTGCCACGTATTGATGACCTGTTTGACCAGTTGCAAGGAGCACAATTCTTTTCAAAGATCGATCTTCGTTCTGGATATCATCAGCTGAAGGTTAGAACTGAGGATATTCCAAAGACGGCTTTTAGAACTCGGTACGGGCATTATGAATTCCTAGTCATGTCCTTTGGATTGACTAATGCTCCTGCTGCCTTCATGGATATGATGAACCGGGTATTCAAGGAATATTTGGATCACTTTGTGGTCGTCTTTATTGATGACATCCTTATTTATTCCAAAAGCCGTGAAGATCATGAGCAACACTTGAGGCTGGTACTCCAAAAGCTTCGTGAATACAAGCTTTATGCCAAGTTGAAGAAATGCGAGTTCTGGCTGGAGGAGGTAGCATTCCTTGGGCACGTAGTATCAAGTCGTGGAATATCGGTTGACCCGGCAAAGATTGAAGCTATTCAAAGCTGGGAGCAACCTAAATCAGTGACCGAGGTACGTAGCTTTCTTGGTTTAGCTGGTTATTATCGGAGATTCGTGGAAGGATTTTCTCGAATCGCTACTCCATTAACTCAGCTGACTCGGAAAGATACAAAGTTTGGTTGGAGCGAAGAATGTGAGCAGAGTTTTCAAGAACTCAAGAGGAGACTCATTTCAGCACCTGTTCTAACAATACCATCTGGCTCGGAGGGATTTGTCATCTACAGTGATGCTTCGAGCAAAGGGTTGGGATGTGTTCTCATGCAACATGGAAAAGTCATAGCCTATGCATCAAGACAACTCAAGGAATATGAGAGGAATTATCCTACTCATGATCTAGAGTTGGCAGCTGTTGTCTTTGCACTTAAAATTTGGAGGCATTACTTGTATGGGGAGAAAGTGGAGATCTTTACGGATCATAAAAGCCTCAAATATTTCTTCACTCAAAAGGAACTCAACATGCGACAACGACGTTGGCTTGAACTGTTGAAAGATTATGATCATACCATTCAATACCATCCTGGAAAAGCGAACGTGGTAGCTGACGCATTGAGTAGAAGATCATATGCGGGTACAAGTGCAATATTAACAACGCAAAGGCCCATTTTGTGTGACTTGCAAAGGATGGAGATAGAGTTGAAGACTCCAGGGACCCATGTGATGATGGCGAATATACGAGTAGAACCGACTTTAATCGATAAAGTTAAAGCTGCTCAAGCTACAGACCTGGAGCTGATGCGTATGAAGAAGAAAGTGCAAGAAGGTGCTATGCCGGAAGCAAGAATCGATGAAGAAGGAATACTTCGAGTCAACTCCAGACTTTGTGTTCCTAACAACCCTGATTTAAAGTATGAAATCATGATGGAGGCGCACAACACACCGTTTGCAATCCATCCTGGAAGTACCAAAATGTATCATGATCTTCGTCATACATTTTGGTGGAGCAATATGAAGAGAGAGATAGCGTTGTTTATCTCAAGGTGTCTAACTTGTCAACGAGTCAAAGCGGAGCATCAAGTACCAAAAGGTCCATTGCAACCACTTGAAATTCCAGAATGGAAGTGGGAGCACATTACCATGGATTTCGTTACCGGTCTTCCTAGGGTTTCTCAAGGTATTGATGCGATTTGGGTCATTGTTGATAGATTGACCAAGTCTGCTCATTTCTTACCGATACGAGAAACTTATACACTTGAACGTCTTGCTCGTATGTACATAAACGAGATTGTAAGACTGCATGGTATGCCAGTATCCATAGTTTCTGATCGAGACCCAAGATTCACTTCACGATTTTGGGTTAGTTTACAAAAAGCTATGGGCACGGAGTTACGATTTAGTTCAGCATATCATCCTCAGACGGACGGACAATCAGAGAGGACTATTCAAACTCTTGAAGATCTATTAAGACTCTGTGTCTTTGACTTCAAGGGAAGTTGGGACAAGTTCTTACCATTGGTGGAGTTTTCCTACAACAACAGTTATCAAGCAAGTATTGGCATGGCTCCATTCGAAGCATTGTATGGAAGAAAATGTCGTTCTCCAGTATGCTGGGATGAGGTGGGCGAAGCAACGTTGTTGGGACCGGAGTTGGTACGTATGACTACAGAAAAGATTCAAACGATCCGACAACGTATAAAAACCTCACAAGATCGACAAAAGAGTTATGCTGATCTTCATCGAAAGGACGTGGAATTTGATGTAGGAGATCATGTGTTCTTACGTGTTGCTCCATGGAAAGGAGTTACGAGATTTGGAAAGAGAGGAAAGCTAAATCCTCGATTCATCGGTCCATTTTTAATCCTCGATCGAGTAGGAACTGTGGCTTATAGACTCGCTTTACCGCCAAGTATGTCTCGTGTTCATAACGTTTTCCACATATCCATGTTACGCAAATATGTGGAAGACCCGAACCACATTATTGAGTTAGAACCGGACGAAATAGCGGAGGATTTGACGTATGAAGAAGTTCCTGTTCAAATCTTGGATAAGAAGGAACATATTCTACGCTCCAAGGTTATACCTCAAGTTAAAGTTTTGTGGAGAAACCACGATGTTGAGGAAATGACTTGGGAGTTAGAATCAGAAATGAAATCAAGGTATCCTTACCTCTTCGACATACCAGGTACGTACCCTAATTTCGAGGGCGAAATTTCATAAGAAGGGGAGGTTGTAAGACCCCAATTTTTATAAATAAAGATGAATTTTCTATAAATATCATTTTTGAATATTATGGAGTTAATTTGATATAATGTTATAGTTGTGGGTAATATTTATAAATTTTGCAAAGTAAGCAAGTTGTTATAAAATATTCGTTTGGTCGGAGAATATTCTTTTTGTCGGGGAATATTCGTACGACGGCACAATCATTGGTGGACCCCACAACGGAATTATTGTCGGATTGAGAAAACGACAGAATTATCTTTCTATAAAAATAACGGCTGAGGTGTTACCGTTAAAACCGTTAAAACTGTTGAACTACTCGGTAGTAAAAGTACAGTAATACGCGTGGTTGCATAGTAGCACACGGTATTGATTATTGATGCTTACGTGAGAAGTCACTCAGCTATACTCAATTATTGCTACAGTAATTGCTGCATCATATCTCTTAAATTATTGTCATAGTATCATCTGTATAATATGTTATATTATTGAGACGTTGTGGTAAGTTTGGTTATTTTATGGGGGGCCATATGTCATCATCTAAGAGTCTCTTCGTCAATAGTAATTACCGTCGTCAATAGTAATTACCGTCGTCAATAGTAATTACCGTCGTCAATAGTATTTACCTTGGTCAATAGTAATTACCTTCGTCAATAGTATTTACCTTGGTCAATAGTATTTACCTTGGTCAATAGTAATTACCTTCGTCAATAGTATTTACCTTGGTCAATAGTAATTACTTTCGTCAATAGTAGTTGTCCCTTCAATATTACCAAGAGTCATTTGACCCTTCGTTAAGACCAAGAGTCATTTGACCCTTCGTTAAGACCAAGAGCCACCCTCAGTTTTTCTATAAATAGAGGCCTAGGGCTTCATTATTTTTCACGAATTCATTCAAGCTATAGAGAGAGAAAGTATAGAGAGAATAAGAGAGAGAGAATAAAAGTATTCTGCTACATCACTTTTCCAATATCCAGTTCTTTTAAGGTAGGGAATATTATTTCTTTTATATTCATGAAGAGAACTTCTGTTATTCCATTTGTTATTATTCTGTTGGAATAACCAGTATACGCGGTCTACCCTATACTTGGTGACATTCTTCTATTATTCTGTTGGAACATCCTGTCTGTGTGTTTTACACCGGACCTGGTTCCGTTTATTATTCTGTTGGAACATCCTGTCTGTGTGTTTTACACCGGACCTGGTTCCGTTTTATTATTATTCTGTTGGAATATCCTGTCTGTGTGTTTTACACCGGACCTGGTTCCATTATTTATTATTCTGTCGGAATATCCTGTCTGTGCGTTTACGCCGGACCTGGTTCCATTATTTATTATTCTATTGGAATAACCTGTCTGTGCGGTCTATCGCATGCATGGTGATTTCTTTTGTTATTCCATTCTTTATTGTACTCAGTTGGTTAAGTTTTGACTTCTATACTCCATGAAATTTGTGGAATATCCTTGATAGTTGCGTTTCATCCAGTATCTTTTCAAGAAAATATTCTTCTAAGCATTCTTGAATTTTACTCCACAATGCAGTATCATGTTGACAATTTGGACGTTGTTAATTCCTGGATAAATTAATTCTTGAACTTGTTTTATTGAATTCTTATATCATTGTCATCATCCTCATGTTTATAAAATGTTGAAAGTCATCTGTGGCCTGTATTGCATAGATGGACTTGGTATGATTATGACCAGGGATTATTCGGTATAATCATGACCGTAATGTTACAAATGATGTGGTAAAAGTCCTCATTGGCCCGTAGTGCATTGATGGACAGTTGTTGGCATGATCATGACCATTAATGAATACACGAATATCCTTGGCCGTAGTGCAGGGGTGATTCGATGATGTGGATTATTTTATTAAGCTGAGTCTCAGCGATTACAGTGTTGAAAAACTTTTTAAATCATAAAAGATAGTAGAGTTTATTTTCTACTTGACTCTTTTAATGGATTGCTTGTTCCGCTACAGTTAAACTTGATGTCTATTATATTTTATCAGTTTAACATTGTTGAAGGCTAATGATAATTTATTCTGCATTATCTTAGTCATAATATTTCTTACTGGGCTAGTTGAGCTCACCCTTTCTTTCACTGTTCTCTTCAGGAAATGAGAACGTAGCTGGGACAAGTCGGGGTACGGAGTGATGGTCCGAATGATAGTATTAGTTAGTAGTCCTCACTATTCTATGTAATGGTGTGTTAATAAATGTAATGAGGACTCCTTTTGAGTATGAATACTCTCTAGAAGATAATATTTGTATTCAAACTCACAGTTTATGTTTTGTCGTGTTGTACACGACAGATGTATTAATCAGTTGTATTTGTATTCTGTACTATGTATCTGACGACCCAAGATGGGTGATGTATACCTAATTTTGGGGGCGTCACAACGAAGCTTTTGGAGTACCAGCCTCAAGTGTTGCTCATGATCTTCACGACTTTTGGAATAAATAAGGATGTCATCAATAAAGACGACCACAAAGTGATCCAAATATTCCTTGAATACCCGGTTCATCATATCCATGAAGGCAGCAGGAGCATTAGTCAATCCAAAGGACATGACTAGGAATTCATAATGCCCGTACCAAGTTCTAAAAGCCGTCTTTGGAATATCCTCAGTTTTAACCTTAAGCTGATGATATCCAGAACGAAGATCAATCTTTGAAAAGAATTGTGCTCCTTATAACTGGTCAAACAGGTCATCAATACGTGGCAATGGGTACCTGTTTTTTATGGTGACATGATTCAACTCCCAATAATCAATACAAAGTCGTATACTTCCATCTTTCTTCTTCACGAATAGAACAGGAGCACTCCAAGGAGAAGTACTAGGCCGAATAAAGCCAATGTCTAACAATTCCTGCAGTTGGATCTTTAACTCCTGAAGTTCAATAGGAGCCATTCGATATGGGGCTTTGAAAATAGGTTTTGTACCGGGTTCAAGGTCGATACAAAATTCAATTTCACGCTTTGGGGGTAGGCCAGGAAGTTCTTCAGGGAATACGTCAGGGAATTTATTAACAATAGAAATATCATTTAAAACTGACGTATTTTTGTTTAGATCCGTGACATGAGCTAAGAAAGCTTGACATCCGTTTTTCAATAAACGAATAGCTTTATGGCTTGAGATGACAGCGATTGATTTTAATGGTTTGGTTGCTTGAATTCGCATAATAGGTCGATTAGAAATATGAAAGCTAACAACCTTACAAAAATAATTAATTTTTGCATGATGAGTAGTTAACCAATCAATCCCTAGAATCACGTCAAATGCAAGTATTTTTAATGAAATAAGATCGACAGGTAATGTGTGGGTACCAACTTGAACCAAACAAGACTTATAAACCGTAGATGTAATGAAGATTTCTCCCAATAGAGTTTCAACAGATAAGTCAAAGTCTAATTTCTCCGGAATCAAATTTAATCGATGAGCACAAGTAGGAGAAATAAAAGAATGGGTAGAACCAGTATCAAATAAAGTATAGACTTCGTTAGAGTTTATGATAAGCTTACCCGTGATGACCTCATTCGGGTTCCTTACTTTCTGGGAGGTCACAACAAACGCTCTCCCTTGCACTACCGGTTTTGACTTTTCTGGGACGGCCTTTGGTGTCTCCATCTTGGCTGAACTTGTTTTTGGTAAACGACAAAATCGAGCTAAATGACCTTCTCTTCCACAATTATAACATGCTTTAGACGGTATTGCGCAGTTTGGACTGATGTGCCCCTCCCCTCCGCATTTGAAACATATGATAGGTGGTCGTTCTCCTTCCTTAACAACGGGTGCTGGTGCTGACGTCTTTCCATCATTGTTGAATCTCCTCTTCTTGAAATGACCATTCTTATTGTTTTGGCCCTGATTACCACCGAAGTGGTTACCATTTCTAGCCTGTTGATTCCCTCCGCGCTTGTTGTCACCGCTTCGATGACTGCTCTCACTGGTATTATCATTTTGCCTACTGCTCTATTTTGGTTGCGTTGACTCGTTATCGCGCTCTACTAACTGAGCCCTATTCACAACATCTGAATACAAACACAGTTTATGAGAAATAAGATGTTGACGTATCTCAGGTTTCAAACCTCGCAAAAATATTCGCGTCATTCGCTCTTCATTATCCACTAAGTGGGACGCAAACCGGGACAACTCAGCAAAGTTAGCCTCATACTGTGACACAGTCATATTATTCTGCTCCAATTTAATGAACTCCACCTCCTTCATGTGACGAACACTTTCGGGAAAGTATTTGTCATTGAACAGCTCTTGGAACTTCTCCCAAGACATCTTCAGTACGGCAGGTTGAGTACGCTTAATCGATTCCCACCAGTAATCTGCCTCTCCTCGCAACATAAAGACGGCAAAGGGAACCTTTTGCTCCTCGGAGCATCCCAAGACATCAAATATCTTGGTAATCTGCTTTAGCCATGTTTCCGCTATAAGTGGTTTTGGCTCTCCCTTAAACTCTGGTGGTCCCAGCTCCTTGAACTGTTTAGCGGTGACCGTCCGAGAGTTTTCAGTGTTTCCATCTATATTTTGGACAGGAGCCGCTCTCGCCTGCTGTTGCATGAACTGCATAAAGTTTCTGAACATTCCATCATTCATCATCTGGTCAGTGTTGTTGTTTGCATGAGGATTGTCACCTTCCTGATGCACATTATCCTGATTATTGATATGTGGTGAATCAACAGTCGCCTGTGCTCCATTGCTATTCTCAACATTCTCAGATGTCATTTTCAGATACTGCCACAAAATAAAAGTTAATTGATATGTCATATATTATCCTTATATTATGACCGACCAATTAAATACCATGCAAATAAACTTAGGTAGGTCATACTAGCGAAGGAATTTCCCGTCTCTCCCCTCTTAGTTCTATTCTCACATCTTATCCAGGGATCATATCTCTAAGCTCTGATACCAACTGTGACGCCCCCAAAATTAGGTATACATCACCCATCTTGGGTCGTCAGATACATAGTACAGAATACAAATACAACTTACTAATACAACTGTCGTGTACAATATGACAAAACATAAACTGTGAGTTTAAATACAAATATTATCTTCTAGAGAGTATTCATACTTAAAAGGAGTCCTCATTAAATTTATTAACACACTATCACATAAAATAGTGAAGACTACTAACTAATACTATCATTCGGACCATCACTCCGTTCCCCGACTTGCCCCAGCTACGTTCTCATTTCCTGAAGAGAACAGTGAACGAAAGGGTGAGCTCAATTAGCCCAGTAAGAAATATTATGACTAAGATAATGCATAATAAATTATCATTAGCCTTCAACAATGTTAAACTGATAAAATATAATAGACATCAAGTTTAACTGTAGCGGAACAAGCAATCCATTAAAAGAGTCAAGTAGAAAATAAACTCTACTATCTTTTATGATTTAAAAAAATTTTCAACACTGTGATCGCTGGGACTCAGCTTAATAAAATAATCCACATCATCGAATCACCCTTGCACTGCGGCCAAGGATATTCGTGTATTCATTAATGGTCATGATCATGCCAACAACTGCCCATCAACGCACTACGGGCCAATGAGGACTTTTACCACATCATTTGTAATATTACGGTCATGATTATACCGAATAATCCCTGGTCATAATCATACCAAGTCCATCTATGCACTACAGGCCATAGATGACTTTTAACATTTTATAAACATGATGATGATGACAATGATATAAGAATTCAATAAAACAAGTTCAACAATTAATTTATCCAAGAATTAACAACGTCCAAATTGTCAACATGATACTGCTTTGTGGAGTAAAATTTAAGAATGCTTAGAAGAATATTTTCATGAAAAGATACTGGATGAACCGCAATTATCAAGGATATTCCACAAATTTCATGGAGTAGAGAAGTCAAAACTTAACCAACTGAGTATAATAAAGAATGGAATAACAAAAGAAATCACCATGCATGCGATAGACCGCACAGACGGGTTATTCCAACAGAATAATAAATAATAGAACCAGGTCCGGCGTAAACGCACAGACAGGATATTCCGACAGAATAATAAATAATGGAACCAGGTCCGGTGTAAAACACACAGACAGGATGTTCCAACAGAATAATAACAAGACGGAACCAGGTCCGGTGTAAAACACACAGACAGGATGTTCCAACAGAATAATAATAAAAACGGAACCAGGGCCGGTGTAAAACACACAGACAGGATGTTCCAACAGAATAATAGAAGAATGTCACCAAGTATAGGGTAGACCGCGTATACAGGTTATTCCAACAGAATAATAAGAAATGGAATAACAACAGTTCTCTTCATGAATAAGAAAGAATAACACCCCTTACCGTTTTAAAGAAGAGCTGAAATAAGGAAGTAGTTAAGTAGCAGAATACTCTTCTTCTCTCTCTCTATAGTTCAGTGAATTCGTAAGAAATAATGAAGGAATGAGCTGCTATTTATAGAAGAATAGAATGCATAGTAACTAATTCATGAACGGTCCAGATTGATTACTTTAATCTGACGGTCCATATTTAAAGAAATTTTTTTTAAATAAAATATAATATATTCTATTTATAGAATAACTTTAATAAAGTATTTTATTTTATATAAAAAGATGTTTCTGTTTTATTATGTTAATAATACGAATAAAACAAAACGTCATTATCGCTAAATAATTCATATTATTAACTGACAATAATTGAATCAAACTGAGTGACTTCTCACATAAGTATTAATAATCAATACCGTGTGCTACTATGCAACCACACGTATTACTGTACTTTTACTATCGAGTAGTTCAACAGTATCAATGGTAAAACTTCCGCCGTTATTTTTAATAAAATATTTTTGTCGTTTTCTCAATCCGACAATAATTCCGTTGTGGGGTCCACCAATGATTGTGCCGTTGTACGAATATTCCCTGTTAAAACGAATATTCCCCGACCAATCGAATATTATATAATAACTTGCGTACTTTGTAAAATTTATAAATATTACCCACAACTATAACATTATATCAAATTAACTCCATAATATTCAAAAATGATATTTATAGAAAATTTATCTTTATTTATAAAAGTTGGGGTCTTACAAGACATGTTTGGATTAGAGGATGAAGAGTTACTACCTGAAGATTGTCCGTCCTTATCAAAAGAAATCGATCCTTGTTTTTGGCCCTGAGCTAACATTATTGTCTCAAAACCTTTCAACATCTGTTCCAATTTCTCATCAAATCCTTTCTTCAGTAGCTCCATCGATGAATGCAGTTGGCTTTGCAATTCCTGCAGATTACTCTCAAGGTTAGTCAATCTCTGATTGTTCGTTGCCATCACCGCAAAATCGTCACGGCTCTGATACCAAATTGTAAGGAACTGAAATCTGGATTCAGTTCTTAGCTCAGTCAATATACTAAAACAAGAGAAAGAAGAATTAACTAAGAATGAAGAATAGCAAGATCAGAAGAAAAAGAGACTGAATATTGGAAAGAGACAAAAAGTAACAATTCCATTCATGCCTTTAACTGAGTACAGCTAGGTCTTCTTATACAAAGGAAAAGAACACAACAATATCCGACTCAATTTAGCCTACCAGTCTAACAGTCTAACAGATTACTGCTAAACCATATTAGTAAGCAACAAAGACTATTATACCCTTAGTGACTCACTCGACTTTCTAAATGTAACCAACACTTCCTTACAGCTGTGTAATTTGATTCATTGTCGGCGACTGATTACCTTAGGAAGTGAAAAAGTTTGAATAGGGAGAAAGCAAGTGCTAAATTTTGTTTAGGGTTTTAACGGGATTGCTAAACGATTCCGGAACTCCGTAGCGGGGTGCGCAGACAAAGGCAGCAAAAGCCGCCGCCTAATCCTAGTGATTCCCATCCGATTCAAGTAGGTAAGGCGATTGCGACTAGAACTCGAAGGAGGCGGGCGGCGGCCCCAGCGGTTAATGACAACGTAGCTGTTGCAGTGAAGGCGGCACCAGAGGCAGAAGAAGAACGTCAACCTGTTGTTCGTTCTAATATAGAGCAAGTAGCGGAGAAGCTCATGGATGAGTTCGAAAGTGGTGGCCGGACCGCCTACAAGGCTAATGGCGGTTATGATGAAGGAAATAATTTACCAATTCCTGATATGGTGAGGCCATTTTACTTAATACTTTTCATTTTTTCCCTGTAAATATACATTTGTGTTGCACGCCTATGTATAAATTTTTTTGACCCTTTTTCTTTTCACGGATGTAGTTTAGCAACTGTGTGTTTTGGATACTATTAAATTTGGAATATATATGGATGTTGTACTGCTACATATTTCGGGTTAGTACACTATTTTGAAGATTTTATTGATAGAAATTTAAATATGGCTCTGGACTGTCTATAAATTTTACTTTGGTGTTTCTTAGATGTCAGTGTTTTCTTATGGCAGTCCAGCAGTAAAAAAGAAAGTTATTGTTATTATTGTTATATTTTATTTAATGTTCATGCAAGTTTTCACTGCCGATCACTGAAACTATCTATATATGTGTGTGTACGTGGGCCAGACGACCCGTATTGTTTCGCGAGGGGATTTTATTATTATGTGTGTGCCCATTCTTGGGAGGTATCATGACTTTTTTTTTTTGAATTAATTCATGCAAATATCAAGTGCATAGATTGGATTTGATATTCCTCGTATTTATATTTTTCTCCCCTTTACTTTCTCTTCTGATATTTCCTCTCATGATCCCTCTTGAGTCTTGACCATGTTATGTACTGTCCCCGTTTCTTTTTAATATTGATTTTGTGGTCACTATCTCCGTTTAAGTGGCTTTGGATAATGGCTGCAATCATCTTACCTAACCGTTTTAAATGGCATTGAGCTTAATGGCTGTTATGGCCTGATATCGCTATGTCAGGGCATTGAAGTGGTTTTGGAAAATGGCGGCTATCTTACCTAACTGTTTTAAATGGTATTGAGCTTAATGGCTGTTATGGTCTGATATCGCCGTGTAAGGGCATTTACAACTTGTCCTTTTCTTCAGGATGTGATCATGTGATTTTCGGAAGACACCTTTTAGTGTGATATCAAATCTTTTCCTATATTTTCTTTTCACAAACTTCAAAAAATTAAGTTCCACTAGAAACATAAGGGAATAGGTTTGAGGTGGGATACTTGATTTTCATTATTCTTTTCCTGAATATTTACTTGATTGTGGTTAGACAACTTACAATAAATTTGAGCAGCCTAAATCTCTTGATATGGAAAATGGAAAAAATCACATAAATAATCTACGAAACATTAGTTTAGTGGTGATGGGTAAGTTGAGCAACCCTAGAAAACTCTCAATTCTGGTTTATGTATCATTCCATACACTCTATATCGCTGTTGTCTGTATTAAATCTTCCGGTCTAATTAACCTTTGGTTTCTTATCATAAGTTCATAACCCACCTTACAATATTTGGCATGAGTCTCTTTGTACGCTACCACGACATTTCCTCTAAAGCTAGTAAGCGCTGATGGCAGCAAAATTACATTTCTTTTGATGGGTGCACATGCTATCAAATCAGAAAAGTGTTCAATGCTTGTGTTAATACAATAATAAAGATTTTTTCGTAAAAATGTGCTGCAAATTCTAATAAAGGAAACTATCGTATATGTTATTGGAACATTTCAAGTGTTGTTACTGTATTGCAGAAATTAACGTACAAAAAGTAATACATAAAATCTATTGTGTTAAAATAGATATTCCCCTTCCATGGAAACGAGGGTAGTATACTATTAATCCACTGTTTTTCCACTTGCTTTTTTTTTCTCTTTACTATAATGTCCTTATTTTTTTAAAAGGAGAAGGGTAAAATATAAAAATAATTTTTTAAATCCCATCATTTTCATTGTCAAAGTGTCCTAGCTCCATCCCCAACTTCAACTTCTTCCCTCCCTCTCACAATTATGCTTCAACCTTTTCTTTTCAATAAGTACACATTATTATTATTTTGATATGTTGATTAGTGCACATTATGCTTCAACCTTTTTCTGCTACTGCTGAAAACTCTTATTTGCCACTAGAATATCTTGCCTTTCTATTTTGGAGGACGTCTCTCTCTCTCTCTGTCCTGATAAATTTACTCCTTAATCTAAGAAAATAGTTCCTTGGAATATGTACTGTAATTATGTTAATTTTGTTTTAAATTTTATTTACTTTAGATCCCAATAGAATTATCTCCATTTACAAAAATAAAGTTATTCATCTGCACATCCTTTGGGTTGTGTCAGTTGGGTTTTTGTGTCTGCAAGGCCTGGTTTTGACTATCCACAGTGATACTTGTAACTGTACTAATACTGGGTGAGCCTTGGTGAGTGGATTTCATTATGCAGTTTACCTCCTTAGCTACAATGTATCCGTATCATATATTTTCTAAAATTCTTCTATTCGAATGACTTTCTCATTTTAGGTAAATTACATTTATATTCTCTATTCAGTGAACAATTGAACATATATGGACCCTTGTCACTTGTTATTTTCTGAAATTGTAAACCAAATCCGTTTGACACTTTGAAAGTCATCTGCACTCTATGGTTCATCGGGATAGCTTAATTGTTTTTGCACCCTAGTAATTTGAAGAACATGAGTGACAAATCACAGTAACATGTCTCTGGTGGATACCAAGTTGTTAGACTATGGAAAATGGTGAAGAAGTACTTGAAACGACTGATATTGGTCTCTTACTCTCTTGTCGGGAAAAAGCGCAGTTTAATAGGCATATAGTTGTTTCTTCAAATATTAAAATTTTAAAAGTAGTAAAAAGGATTGGACTAAATATAGAAACCAAGGTCAGTCCAGAAATTCTCCAATTTTTTGGGAAATAACTAATACGCAGTAGTAGAGAGGAGGAAGACCAGGCACTTATTGTAATACTTGTAGTTGCTAATTTTTATAGCCTAAATACCCGAATGTTGGTTGTACTTTTATTGCATCTTGAATCAAAATAACTACCTTATAGTTTATACTAGACCTAACGACACATGCGTTGTGTGTGCGTTTACCATAAGGATAGAATAGGAGTTCTATCAAATTTTGGAGATAAAATAAAAATAAGGATCAAATTGTAATAAAATCAAACTTGTAGAAGCAGGAAGGAGATTTGTGACAACCTCAAGTGAGCGGTTATTTTTTTTCCTCTCCCTTAATAAAATAGATATTATGTTAATTTATTTTCATCAATTATTATAATTCGATATTACATGAGGAAATCAACTTTTGAATCTTTTTTTTTAATTAGTAAACTCAACTTTAGAATCTTTCTTGTTCTATATTACTATTTATTTGATTTACATTTTTGTAGACTTCCTGAACTTTATATTTACATTTTAGTGCACCCTTCAACGCACTATTGGGTGGATAGATGTTTAGGTTGTGACAATTAGTTTTATCTGTCATATGTTTGCTTATTGATGATTTACTTAATGTTTTTAATTCTGAAATTGCCTTTCCTAAATTTGTCGACCAAATTGACACTTCAAACGAAAATTTTATCCACAAGTGTGATATCATATATTTAATTTGGGAGATTGAGTGCAAATTACAGTATCGATTCACTAATTTTGAGTTAAGAGTGATACACATTAATGTCAATTGTTAATTAGGTGCTTATGAATATATGATCCACCACAATGTGTATCATGTCATATGTCTATAGATTAACTAGATCAACCATGTTGGTGGTCATAGCCAGACTTCTGAATTTGACGTTTTTAAACATTATGAACCACTCAAAGAATGAGGTAGAGTGACCAACCTTATAAACATTTTAAGTAGACTATTCAGCTATGACCATTTTATTGAAAAAGGAGTTTTAGTGCTGTTTTCATCGCTAAAAGTTGTGATATTGAACTTTAGAGGTATTTGAGAATTTTCTTCCCTTCCCACCTTTTTGAATGGAATAAAAAAAGGCTGTGAACTTGGGGTAAAGATGTGGGATTTGTTACGAGTTAGTTGTGAATCAACCTAACAATATAAGGAGCGGACTAGTTTAGAGCAAAAGGTAATCCGGAAGGTTCTATACTATCCTATATATACAGATAATCAGGTTATATTGTTTAATTATTTATTTTTATTTTTATTTTTATTTTTATCAACTCATATATGAGCTAATTAGCTAAATAGTATTCTCATAGTGGCACATAATGTATGGTCAAATGCATCTTCTTTGTTGAAATACTAAATGAATGGCCTAATAATTTTTGGGAAATTGGCTGTTTGAGCTTGAAAGTTCTATAGAGTAGGGGCGTACAATCGGTTGGCCGATTATTTAAAAAGAAAAGAAAAAAGGATAGCCGGTTTCTCAGTTTCCAGAATTGTAACACCGAAGCGGATCATATCTATCGGTCTTAAGCAGCTCGTGTCTTATTCAGTTGGTTTTTGGCCGGTCGTCGATTTTAATTGTTAAATGGGTATGTGGAAAGGGACAATCAATCTGCTTTGTTTAAGAACATTTAGGCAACTAACTACATTCGAAACCCACAAAACCAAATCAAATTCACCCAAAACCAGAAAGCCGAAACAATAGGATTTACACTGCAAATTGTGAGAATTTTCATATCATAGAAGTTCGAAAAGAAATAGAAATTGGGTCTCTATTTACTTACTAAACCCCTTTTACCTCATTAACAAAATTGATGGAATAATCAAATCCTAATGTACCTGAATAGTAAAAAGTGAGACACTCAAACAAAAACGTATTAAATCCCCTTCTTACGAATTAGCAGAGTAAGAGCAAATGGGAGAGGGAGTGAAAGAGCGAGAATAATTGAATGGGAGACAGAGGTAAATGAGTGAAACCTAGGTAAAATTAGGAAAGCAGTATCATGTATATATTATAGTTAGTCAGCTCGGTTAAAAAGTCGAGAAATATTTTGATAAACTGCCACCAACCGAAACTGTTTGGTTATTTCCTTAATAGAACCGACTATTAAATTAACTTTCTATTTAACTAGTCTGTTTGTGCTAGTTCTGTTCTGTCCAGTCGGTTCCTTGGTTCAATCGGTTTGTTGTGCAAGCCCTACTATAGACTGATTTGACTGAGTGACAAAACCTGGCATTGATTGTTTAACTGAAAAGGTGCTTGTGCATTTATTGAGTTACCTTTTAATTGCTAATCTAAGCTCTTTACATTACAGCCTAAGAGAAAATTTTGAAAGATGGTTATTGAAGTGAATCTAATTCCTTCGATTTTCTTTACTATTTGCAGATTTATGTTGGTGGTTCCCCTGGGTATAAAGTAGAAAGAAAGCTTGGCAAGGGAGGTTTCGGACAAATTTATGCAGGCCGCCGCGTTTCTTCTATTTATATCAATGAAAGAGTCCCCACAGAAGTATGTAGCATTTGTCTTTTAGTTTTTTGATCATCGAGTTCTTTTGTGATTTAAATTGACTTGTTATTTTTACCTGTAAATAACAGGTGGCATTAAAATTTGAACGTCAAAGTAGTAAAGGATGTCCTTATGGACCACCCAATGAGTGGCAAATTTACAAGTATGATTATATTACTCATTCTGCTGTAACTTGGGGTAATTCTAATATGCATGAATTTGTTACTGACTCTATCATTCTCACAGCACTCTAAGTGGCAATCACGGTGTACCGCGGGTGCACTACAAGGGCCAACAAGGCCATTATTATATAATGGTATGGCATCATTGCTTTTGTGTGCTGGTTTATTTAGCCTTGTGCAGTGTTAGGCCCTGTTTCTTAAAATTTGTTGCAACTATATATTAGCATTTTAGCTTTTGATAGATACAATCCACACGTTGGGCATGATTACCAGATTATAGATAAGGCAACTTATGAAGATTTTTTTTTGTAAAAAAATTCCAAAAACAAGCTCAAGCGAATTCATTAAAACCCGTAATTTTTAAAATAATATTGTTGTCAAGAAATCTATTGCTATAACCAAATTATCGCAATCTCCAGTTGCAGTAAATTGGGCCTTAGGGGGTGTTTGTTTAGAGCTGAATGGAACTGAATTTGAATTGCTGAATAGGTCAGTGCGTTTGTTTTGGTCTGAATGACTGAATCGGTAAGATGGACGAGCTGAATGGCTAAGTCATATTTTTTTAGCTAATGAAGTAAAAATTTTTTTTTAAAAAAATATTAACTATTATATTAAGTAATACTAAATAACTTTACAACAATTTTGAATTTTTTTAGAGGGGTAAAATAATAAAATTTTGTCATTCAGATGTTTCAGACATGTCAATTATAAAATAACTTTTTTCATTCAGATTCAGATTCAACTCATTCAGATTCAGATTCAGCTCATTCAGATTCAGATTCATATTCATTCAGTTTATATCAAACACCCCCTTAGTCTGCTATTGACTTCTTATAGGCTGCTTATATTACATAGGACCTTATGATCTACAGGTTATGGATATGCTTGGACCAAGCTTGTGGGATGTTTGGAATAATAGCTTGCACAAGTTTGTATAAGGAAACTTTGATTATTATTATTTTAATCTACAACTTTTTATTCTTATCTTTGGCTACTATATTACCCGATTGTTTGATGTTTGTCCACTGCTTGATTGAATTTATTCCTTACTCAAATTTTAGGATATCCACTGAAATGGTAGCGTGCATTGCTATTGAAGCTATATCCATTTTAGAGAAGATGCACTCAAAAGGGTGATTTTTTTTTTCTGTTGCTATTTTCCAGATAATTCTCATAAATTGATTGTCTTACTGTGTGGTATTTATTTTTGTTAAAACTCAGATCAGTTATGTAGTAAATAAAAGTCATAAAACACAAGAATTCAGCCTGTATTTAAGTGCTAAGTGCGTGTGATTCAAAATGTTGAGGCAAGTATGGCCAGAGATCAACTGTTGCTATCTGCTCTGCAGCGCATATCGTTCCATTTTTATATTTTCTTTTGCAAAGCATTAATGTTACATTTCAAAACACTGAAGCCTTGATGTGCTAAGGTGGAACATGGAGATCCTTCATCCAATCTCCCAACTGATTTGTGGTTCAACTAGAAGATTCAGTGTCCATATTGTGTCTACTATAATTTTAGACAAAAGTGCCTACTTTCTTTCGATGCACTTTTGAAACCATGATATCTGAAATTATGATTATTGACTAACTTTGCAAAAAATATGGCAAGCCTGAGAATTTTTTACTTGGTCCTCCAGGGACTCCCGAGGAGAAAAAGCTTTATTTAGTGGATCTTGGATTAGGTACTTACTCGGATCTTATAACTGTAAGCCTGTAATTCTTACTATTGTATGGTAACTAGTTTGTAATCTGATTGATTTATTAGCTACTAGATGGCGAGATAGTTCAACTGGATTGCATGTTGACTATGACCAAAGGCCGGATGCTTTCAGGTAAATGTTTGATTGTATTAAGGTTTGTCTGGAAATTGTTCGACTAGATTTTCGCTATCCTGGGTGTTTATTTATTCTATTGGTAAAAATTATAGCTCCTTGGTTCATTAATATTCTTCTCTGTCAGGGGAACTGTTCGCTATGCTAGTGTGCATGCTCATTTAGGCAGAACTGCTAGCGGGAGAGATGATTTAGAATCTCTTGCTTACACACTTATTTTTCTCCTTCATGGTCGTCTGTCTTGGCAAGGATATCAGGTTGGTATTCTCTAATTACAGATAAAACTTTGTCTCCTGTATGAAACATAAGTCTCTGGAATCTTGATTCTCTTCTAGGGTGAGAACAAAGGGTTTCTTGTATGCAAGAAGAAGATGGCAACTTCACCTGAGGCTCTATGTAACCTCCGCCCACAGCCTTTTAAGTTGTTCGCGGAATATGTGATGAACTTGAAATTTGACGAGGAACCTAATTATCCAAAATATGTTTCCCTCTTTGATGTGATTGTTGGTCCAAATCCAGGCATCAGGCCTCTTAACACAGATGGAGCGCAGAAGGTACTCAAGATGTTTTTCATTTTATTTTAATGGTTCATGTTCACAAAAGTTATTAGGTATTCAATTCATCTGTTTAATATTATTCTCAATTTTTATATTATGTCATACTGAAGCTTATCTATCAGGTTGGTCACAAGAGAAGCCGTTTGACATTAAATGATCAGGAAGACAAACAACCTAAAAAGAAGGTTCGAAGGGGGATGCCTGCAATCCAGTGGATTAGTGTGTATAATGCTCGTCGACCTATGAAGCAAAGGTATTATCCTCAAGTCTTCTTGTATGAGGCTGTGTACTAGAGTTGTAATCAATGGGAATTTTTTTTTATTTATCCTGTTTTCTTTTTCGAAAATGCTTCAAGTCCCTTTTTTGCTTTACTTGCTTGTCGCTTTTTGTCCTTTCGTGCTTACTTTCTATTTCATACGTTTCCTCTCTCCTTCAGGCTTCAGTGTGTGGGCTTGTTATTAAGTGCGACTGGTTTGAGAGGGAAAAAATATGACAAAATTGAAGCCTAGGTGTTACCTTATTATCTCTTTGGGTTGTTCCTAGAAAGACATAAAAGTGAAGTCTAGGATTCACTCCATTATTAAATCTATTTTACTCATCAAATATTTATTTTTAATCCAACTCTATTGAAAAGAGAATGAAGCTTTTCAAATTAACACGTGGTAAGGACGAAACTCTTTTAAGTTTTTAAAGATTGGTACTGGTTTGCTGTAGGTATCACTACAATTTGGCAGATGCGAGGCTTCCCCAGCACATTGAGAAAGGAAATAAAGATGGATTATTTATCAGTAGTGTAGCATCTTGTCAGAACTTGTGGGCTTTAATCATGGATTCTGGCACTGGTTTTACTGCTCAAGTTTATGAAATATCTCCTTTTTTCCTTAACAAGGTGTGCTTACTTACGGAATTATTCATTCAATATAAATACAATCGAGTAAATGAAGAAATTGCTATTCATATCTTTTGGTGTTCTGAAGGAATGGATAATGGAGCAGTGGGAAAAGAATTACTATATTAGCGCCATAGCAGGGGCGACCAATGGGAGTTTGTTCATAATCATGTCTAAAGGTAAGTTTTCGATTTTCAAACAATGATCTTTCGGATTACTTCTGTTGATTTGACCTTTTAATTACTTGAATTCAGGTACACAGTATTCGCAGCAGTCTTACAAAGTTAGTGATTCATTTCCTTTCAAGTGGATAAACAAAAAATGGAGGGAGGGATTTTATGTTACTTCCATGGCCGCCTCAGGGAGTAGATGGGGTATTGTTATGTCTCGGGGTGCAGAATTTTCAGATCAGGTATTCTTGGATTATTACTGTGTTTAATGCCAATACACTGGTCCTGGTCCAAGGCTGACTGTGGGTTATAATTTCAGGCTGTTGAGCTAGATTTTGTTTACCCTAGTGAAGGTATTCATAGGCGGTGGGATTCTGGGTACCGTATCACTGCTACTGCAGCAACTTGTGAGCAGTCTGCTTTAGTATTAAGCGTGCCTAGAAGAATGCCTGCAGATGAAACACAGGAGACGTGCTTTTCCTGGTACACAAGTGAAGGTTGAATATCATCTATACATTCAAGTATTATCAGTTTTCCTTGATAAATATGAGGTCTAAATATTTGTTTTTGGTTTGGTATTTGTAGGAAAAGTGGGAGAAAAACCTCTACATTGCATCTGTTTGTTATGGTCGTACAGTTTCATAACTCACCAAAATCCCCGCCCCGGCCCGGAAACCCTCAAAACAGTAAATAGTACAGCATCTATTATTAGGGCATAGTGTTGTGTATTAGATGTTGAGGGGCCTAGTGGTGTTTATTGTCTTCTAAATTTATAGCTATCAATTATATAAAATTGTAATGTCTCTGGACAAGAAATAAACTAATAGGATGGAGGCTGTTGGGGTGGGTGGATTCAATATCAACTATCAATCCTATGGGTTCCCGTACGGTCGTTTTCCATTTGATTAGTTTACTGTTTTAGCTGATTTTTTTTTTTATATATTATATGATTCCTTTTTCGGCTGATAAATATGACTTTGTTTTATGTAGTTGATAGTAATTTTTACGATTTTGACTTTTAACCGTTGAACAAAATAGTATAGTACATGTTAGTTAGTTACCCACCCAAATTGTTAAACGACGGGATTAGGAGTGTCCGATATATATATATATATATATTTTTCCATGCAGGGTTGTCTATTTTCTTTTTTCTTTTTTTGTTTTAAACTTTCTTCTCCTTCCCTCAAGAATTTATAATTCATTCCTTTCATGATCTAATCTATATATATGGTATGCGAACATAAAAATTGGACATAGATTTATCTATTTGTATTCTTATCCATTAGAATTAGAATACAAATAGGTGAAATTGTAGCCTGATTATCATGTTTGCATAAAGTTTTTTGAAATACAAATAGCAAGAATATGTAGTTAAAGGTTGGTTTTATTTATATGGTCTATATTTATTAAATATAGTAGTATAACTTTAACATTATTAGTGTTTTTACATTACTGTTCTCCAACATGTTCATCAATCAATTTTGGTTGTGTTCCAAACTGATTGGCGTGGGACAAGGGCGGCTAACCTTAATTTGCTAGTAATTCCTTCGCATTCTGTACTCTATTCTATTCTATTCTATGGTACATGAACCGACCGTGAGTATTTGTGAAGAGACGAAATGGTGTGTCAAAATGTAATGAGTATTGTTACAGAATTCTTAGTAACCATTCATCTTAGATTTATTGGGCTCCAATAGTTGTAACCCAAGAGTTATTTTGAATAATAATAATATTTTGTTTCATAAGAACGAGCCATCTTTTTAATCATCATGGAGATGGAGTAGTATCGAGTGTAATAACACAGTTTTACTATCACTCGTTAAATTTTTGAATAAAAATCAAAACAAAATATATCCTTAAATAAAGTTTACAAAGGTTGCTTTGTGAAATTAACGGTGGGATATTTTAAAAAATAAAATATTTTCTTAATAATTCAAAGAGAGCATACTAAAAATACAAAATATACCAATATATTTAATGGACCACTCATTAATCTAAACTAAATGTAGTATTATTTAATATGCTACATCAGATGTTATTTTTCATCATAAAAATATGTCTTGGTGAACTAGTATTGTTGCTTTAGGTCTATTTTTTTTGGGTTCATCTTGTTTTAACGGAGGGCTAGCCACTCAACTTCTACATAATCAGCCCCCTACTCCCCTAGGGGTAGGGGTAGATTCAACACTACAATTAAGGGCTCTTTCTTTAATAAGAAAGTAATCACAATATATATATATATAGTTATATACCCTCACGAACGAAAGGATATATGGCTTAATTATCTTGCATTCCCAATCTTGGAGTAGTTGCTTTAATTAGGTAGTAGTAACTTGTATTCATAGAATACAAGTCGATCGAGTTTTGAACAACATTCATTAATTGTTTAACTAACAGCTAATATTAGTGGATTAATATATGTACGTGTACATTTGGCGGGCTTCCAACCTTTCCAAAAATATACACACACACACACTCACTCCCTCGCTCGCTCGTTACAAATTAGTAATAGAGATAAAAACACTTTCTTTATTCCAATTCAAAACAAAATGGTGCAGTGAACAAAGCAATGCCTGGTCCCTACAGCCATCATCATACTGGCGTTTGAGGTTTACTGCTTAATTAATTAATAATCTATGATGGAGTATATTCTATCCTATCAAAACATATATAATGACTAGATAGCTAGCTAGGAATTTATATGATCGAGAAGATAGGCGCAAAAGCCTCTTAGCTAGCTGGCCAAATCCTATCTAGTACTCAAACTAGTAGTAGTATTATTCTATTATTATTATTATATCCTTGATCCTCAGATTTATCGAGAAAGCTTGTAAGCACGGCATTTAACTATACGTACATTTGTTTGTTGCTCAATTAGTGTAAAAAAATGCCAATTAATCAACCTTTGTCCTGCACCCGGCCGGTGACATAACTAAACCCCTAGTACCAGAGCTTAATAATTTGCTTGATTTTGTTTAGTCAACGTCGGCACAAGAGATTTGCCCAATCTCAATATAGCAAGAAACTTTAAATAAAGGACCAATTAAGCCCGGTTTCAATATACTACTATATTTTATACTTGCATATTTTTGGATAAGGCACGATGCATGGTAGACTTGAAATGGACCAATAGAATTAATAGGATGGAGTTTTCAAGGTCATGAGATCACCCGGCCCCTTAAGAAAGAAAGAATGTTTGTGAAAGTGGCTAGCTAGCTAGCTACTATATTATATACAATACGCATATATTCCATGCCTTTTAATCTCTCTTCTTTCAAATTGACTAGATAGTTTCCTTGAAATCTTATACTCTAATTGTTAATTAATTAATTCATGTTAATATACTCCCCCTCATCCCTTCCCCTCTCTCTCTCTCTCTCACACACACATTTATATAAATAGTCACAAGAAGTTATCGACTTAAATTAAACACTACTCTAAACGAACGACTATACATTTCATTTCTCATCAACTCTCTTAATTGACAATATTAAATAGTGATAGTAAAACCAATATATATATATATATATATATATATATATATATATATATTTATAGAGGGAGGTAGTGAGGACGAGAGATCCGAATATTTTCCGGCAGAGGGTGATCGGAGGCAGCACAGCTCGGCCGGTTCTAGCTAGTATGGAAGATGAAGAATTTTGGAGTGCTAGATCATGGAGTACTAGTTCTGGTACTAGTACCGACAAAGATGAAGACTATGACCTTAGGACGTTGGCTGCTAGTATTGAGAAATTACCTACTTATGATAGGTTAAGAAGAGGTATCATTAAATCTTCTGCTTGTAATGCAAACAAAGGTATGAATGATGATCATACGATGTTGTACAAGCAGATCGATGTCCGAGATCTTGACATGAATGATCGGCAACAATTCATCGATAAGCTCTTTAAGGATCCCGAGAAAGATAACGGCAAGTTCCTGAAAAAGCTTAGACACCGCATTGATATGTAAGTTTTTAATTTCTTTAAATTAATACTCATACTACAGTACTACTGCTACGTACACAACAAGTATATATATGAATATGATGATACTGTATATACATATTTTATTTATATGCATGGTCTCTATCTTTATGCTAGCATATATATATATATATATATATATATATATATATATATATATATATATATATATATGGGAGAGGATCAAGAGTAGAACTCTTAAGTAGTAGAACTCCCTTAAATAATAGAATTGTATCAAAACGACGTAGTTTTGATAAGACGCGGTGACATTTTTGTAAATACCGCGCGTAATTACAAAAATGCCACCGCGTCTTATCAAAACTACGTCGTTTTGATACAATTCTATTATTTAAGGGA
Source organism: Panax notoginseng (assembly GCA_016801055.1). Classification (NCBI taxonomy): domain Eukaryota; kingdom Viridiplantae; phylum Streptophyta; class Magnoliopsida; order Apiales; family Araliaceae; genus Panax; species Panax notoginseng. The sequence goes on along the minus strand of CM029013.1, from coordinate 22,483,116 downwards.
GTTCTACTACTTAAGAGTTCTACTCTTGATCCTTTCTGTATATATATATATATATATATATATAAAAGAAGGATCAAGAGCACTCCTCCTTAAATAACATCCTTTTATGAAAAGTCGTTTTGTAGTTTCTTTTAAAAAATAAATAATGCTGCTGGTGACATTTTTATAAATAAAAGAAAAGTAAGTGTGACTACTTTCTTTTAAGAATTTTCAAAAATTTTTAATAAAAAAATATTATTTAAAGAGAAATATTAAATAAGGGGAGTGATCTTAATCTTTCATCTATATATATATATATATATATATATATATATATATATATATATATATATATATACGTACCAAATAAATGTATAGGGGACGGATGTAGAGGATATTGAATCGAGTCCAACAGTATCCACTAATATTATTTGGATTTATCAGATTAAACCAAGAGATGTTTGATTTTTTAGTGGCTTATGTAACGTGGAAGTCTTCAAACCACAATTAGACTTTGTTTGAACAAATATAGCAAGACTAAGATTTTGAGTCAGAAATTAATCTTGGATCAAACTTAAGTTCGAATTAAATCTATTTAAATAAGATCTTAAATTACTAATCCAATAATATATTGTCCAAGTCATTTTAACCTATTAACATCCATCCAAAAGGTGATAACTAACTTACTGATTCGTATATTCAAAACATCATGGCTAAGAGAACCACCAGGCCGTAAATTCGTGAATAAAGTCACCAAATCGAGTCTACTATTACCCAACGCAACAATAAAACCGAGATAAAACGTGAGTTCTGATTATGGATTGGCTTGTGAGAAACGAGTCAGGAAAAACAAACTCAACTTTCGTTGTCCGTTCTCGCAAGGTGTTCGTTCAAATTTCATAACCATTTTTCAGTCTGGAGCTAGAAAGAAGACCTCATGGTGGTTGTTACGATAAACTTAATGAGTGCACCCAAAATGTTCGACAAAATGCTTAAGAGAGATGAAGGCTTAATAGTTTGGTGTTTGGATACTTGAGGTCTTGGCTGTCGTCATGGTTCTTTAAAAGTTGAAAAATGAAGGCATAATATCCAAGTTTGATTTGTGGGTATTCAAAAGTCCGATGATGCTGTAACAACAGAAAGCTTATCGACGAGAACAGAAAATTTTGTCCTTTTTAAGCTATAGCAGTATATCTAATGGTAGAATTATTTTTTGTATGCTTTTTGGGCCATATTTGTTTTGCATTTTAAAAAAAGAACGCATCCAAGTAACCAGTTTTGTTTATTTTCAGTTGAGTATCCGTACAGTTACCAAAAGTTCATTTAAGCCCATTTCCATATGATAAATTTATAGAGGATATGTACTTACTGTGCTACGGCAGGCCATATCATGAAAGGTCAATTTTCTAATTGTGATTGATCATCAAGCTCGTAACGTGTGTACTTTGACTCCATTGAGTTTGGATAGTTTACTCGTATGTAGATGAGTAGACTCAGTGAAGTACTCATAATTAATACAACTATGTTCAGCTCCTTATGATTTACAAATTTATTCTGTTTAAATACTTTGCTTATGGTTGCAGGGTGGGGATCAACCTTCCGACAGTAGAGGTTAGGTTTGAGAATTTAACAGTGGAATCCGATTGCTTCATTGGCAATAGAGCACTTCCTACCTTGCTAAATGCTGCCCGGAACATTGCTGAAACTGCTTTGAGTTGCCTTGGGATTAAATTGGTAGAGAAAACCAAATTCATGATTCTAAAAAATGCAACTGGGATTATTAAACCATCAAGGTATCTATCTATGTGCATAAATTATGGATATTGATATCTCACAAGCTGCTTATTTATTACAACACTAATAAAAATGCTAAATTTCTTTAATGTTACAGGATGGCCCTGCTATTAGGCCCACCTTCTTCTGGGAAAACAACCCTTTTATTGGCTTTGGCTGGAAGGTTAGACTCTAGCTTAAAGGTTTGTTACAAGTTGTATTCCACTATTTCAATGTTAATAGCTCCCAATTTATATCGTATAATATTACAAGTAAACTCACTATATTTTATGTACATAATTAACTAAATATATATGAGGAACTGCAGGTTAGAGGAGAAATTACTTATAATGGACATAGGCTTGATGAATTTGTGCCACAGAAGACATCAACATACATTAACCAAAATGATGTCCATGATGGACAAATGACCGTAAAAGAAACCCTAGATTTCTCTGCGAGGTGCCAGGGTGTTGGAGCAAGATATGGTACTTAATTAGACATGCAGCTAACCTTGATAAAACGTTTATCAACATTTATTCATCAATTCATTTTCCTTATTAATATATATATATATATATATATATATATACACACACACACACACACACACACACAACTTTGTTTTTACTGGGATTGATCATTGATGAATAATTTGTAGAACTCCTAACTGAGATAATAACGAAAGAAAAAGAGGCGGGAATATTTCCAAATCCTGAGGTTGATCTTTTCATGAAGGTAACAAATTGCATAGTAATACCGTATTATATGGACCATTCAATAATTTCTCATGTGTACATGTTTTGAAATGCTTTTTTCTTCTTATTGGGCAATAAAGCAAACTGCAGTACAAGGAGTTGAAAGCAGTTTAATTACTGATTACACTCTAAGGGTAAGTTGGAGACAACTTTTGAAACCCTAATTTAAACACTTGTATAGAAAGGTTTTCTTTTGATTGGTTGAATTCATAAGCCCTAATTTATAACTTTTTGTTATTTCCAACAATTACAGATACTGGGACTCGACATATGCCGAGACACTATTGTTGGGGATGAAATGCAACGAGGAATATCCGGTGGTCAAAAAAAGAGACTAACAACTGGTTAGCTTTTTTCTTTTTCTACTTTCTCAAAGGATTCATCAAGAATTTCATCAATTCTTCATGATCAAGAGGCAATGGATTGCTCAATAGATTGTTCCATTTTTTGAATTATTATTCTTCTACTTACTTGCAGGAGAGATGATTGTTGGGCCCACAAAGACTCTGTTTATGGACGAGATATCAACGGGATTGGACAGCTCCACAACATTTCAGATAGTCAAGTGCATGCAGCAAATTGTCCACTTAACCCAGGCTACAATATTGATGTCCCTCCTTCAGCCAGACCCTGAGACGTTCAATCTTTTTGACGATATCATCCTCCTATCGGAGGGTCAGGTTGTTTACCATGGCCCACAAGTCCATGTAGTTGACTTCTTTGAGAGCTGTGGGTTCAAGTGTCCAGAGCGAAAAGGAACAGCTGACTTTTTGCAAGAGGTAGGCAGATAATGCACATTGTGCATATATGCATGCTTGCCTTCATATTAGATCAATTCTGTGCTTAACATCTTTACTTTTGGCAGCTTACCTCAAGAAAAGACCAAGAACAATACTGGGCGGATAGAACTCGACCCTATGAATACATATCTGTCACCGAATTCGCAAGTCGATTCAAACGTTTTCATGTTGGCCTGGACCTTGAGAAGGAGTTCTCAATCCCATATGATAAGTCCCGAAGCCATAAAGCTGCTCTAGTCTTTAAGAAATATTTAGTCCCTAAAATGGAGCTACTGAAGACCACATTTAACAAAGAATGGTTACTAATAAAGAGAAATTCTTTTATATATGTGTTCAAGATGGTTCAAATAATCATTGTGGCAATCATCACGGCAACTGTTTTTATGAGGACTACACTGTACACGAGGAATGAAGATGATGGGGCAGTTTATATCGGTGCACTTTCATTCAGCATGCTCACCAATATGTTCAATGGTTTTGCTGAACTCGTTCTCGTCATGCAACGACTTCCTGTATTTTACAAGCAGAGAGATCTTCTCTTCCACCCACCCTGGACTTTCACACTTCCAACATTTCTGCTTAATATTCCAATCTCTGTATTAGAATCTACCGTGTGGATGGTTGTAACCTATTACACTATTGGATTTGCCCCAGAACCTAGCAGGTAATTAATGTTAACTAAATGACACAAGTTCACAATTTGTTTTATCTGGGTAACTTTTTGGCGTCTGAGAAAATGTGAATTAAGAATGCTGTTGATATTTTGCTCCAAGAAACTGAGAATTTGTCCACCACCTCTGAATTTTCAGGTTCTTCAAGCAACTGCTGTTGATATTTCTGATTCAGCAAATGGCTGCTGGGCTTTTTAAATTAATTTGTGGAGTGTGCAGAACGAACCTCATTGCAAACACTGGCGGAGGTCTCACTCTTCTCTTTCTACTTCTTATGGGTTTCATCCTTCCGAAAGGTTAGTAATCAGTACAAATCCTTGCAATCAATTGTGGTATCCATCAAGAAAAGAAAAATAAATAAAATAAACATGCAGTCTAGACACGTAAATCCAAAAAAGGACAATAAAAAGGGACAAAAATAGCATGTTTCATCCATGTATTTCTTGAGTATGTCAACATCTCATGTAAAATATACTCAAGTCTTGAGACTCAATCTACAGCCATACATGTCGGCTACTCTGCGCATTGTTAAGCTACTTTGAGTTGGATGCTCGGTACTAAAGCAGGTAATCCATCCGTAATCCTCCCATATGGGCCAAGGGTAACTCAATCATTTCGCATTGGTTTTGAGTTGGATGCTTCAACAATATAAAGACGACATAATCTACTGTAAAGGTTTTACCTATTATTAGAAGTAAATTATGAACCATGTGTAAAGTAGACTAATACAAGACATCTACATAGATATTGCTTTACCTAATAAGTTAATCCAATAAATTACCAATAATTTCTTTCATTCTGACAGATGAAATTCCAAATTGGTTGGAGTGGGCTTACTGGCTTTCACCTATACCTTACGCTTTTAGTTCCTTAGCCGTAAATGAAATGCTTGCTCCAAGATGGATGAAGAAATTGGTACGCAATTTATACTATTCCTCCCATTTTTTTTAGATGTGTTGTTATCTACTCCAATCAACAAGACATAATATTATGGAAAAAGATATCTAGCTAGGAAAGAGTTTTACCATTTTTTCATGCAATAAGTAGTGGAAGTTCCTAAGCATGGTTCATACAATGCAGGCTTCTGACAACGTAACCAGTTTGGGAGTTGCAGTGTTAAAGGACTTGGACTTCAAGGCTGACCCAAATTGGGTTTGGATATGCGCAGCTGCTCTTTTTGGCTTTGTACTTCTCTTTAACATTCTTTTCACATTTGCTCTCACATATTTAAATGGTAAGTTCTAAAGTTAATTTTGTACGAGATAAAAGACGGATTTCTCCCTTCATGACAATATTGTCTAATCTTTCCAATTGTTTTGTTGATAACACTAGCTCCTGGAAATAAGCAAGCTACAATATCCAAAGAGACAGAAAATGCAGAAACATCAAGACTTGGAACCACTAGTTTGAAGAGAGAGTCACTCCCAAAATCCATATCCTCTTCTGATGGAATCAATTCAAGTGAGATTTGAATAAGTAACTTAGATTAATCTGAAGCAAGTAAATTTGTATTTGTATTTCCTTACATGATATAAATTGTTTCAGGAGAAGTGGCAGTTCAACAGATGAGTAGTAGATCCAACTCCAATGGACTTCAGGCTGCAGCGACAGGTGTTACTCCCAAGAGAGGGATGGTTCTTCCCTTCACTCCACTTGTCATGTCCTTTGATTCCGTAAACTACTTTGTGGATATGCCCCAGGTTTGACATACACACACACACACACACACGCACACACACACACACTCTCCCTCTCACGCGCACACAAACACAAATTAAAAGAAACCAGTAAACTATGTATCCTATTTTTTTTGGTTAATTTCGACAGAATATGAAGGAACTAGGAAAGAATGAGGATAAGCTCCAATTACTTAAGGAAGTAACTGGTGCATTTAGGCCCGGAGTTCTGACTGCGCTAATGGGAGTTAGTGGGGCTGGAAAGACAACATTAATGGATGTTCTTTCCGGAAGGAAAACTGGTGGTTACATTGAAGGTGAAATTAGAATTTGCGGATTTCCCAAGAAACAAGAAACCTTTGTTCGAATCTCTGGATATTGTGAGCAGAATGATATCCACTCGCCTCAAGTCACTGTTCACGAATCTTTAATTTACTCAGCATTCCTTCGTCTCCCTAAAGAAGTAACCAAGCAAGAAAAGATGGTAAGAACACATGGGATGATTCACGTCACAACTATACAATGAAATGAGATAGAAATTCTAACTATATCATCTGTTTTTTATATAAGATATTCGTAGATGAAGTAATCGATCTGGTTGAACTAGGCAATCTCAAGGATGCTATTGTGGGCCTTCCAGGAATCACTGGTTTGTCAACTGAACAAAGAAAGAGATTAACAATAGCTGTTGAGCTTGTTGCTAATCCCTCAATCGTATTCATGGATGAACCAACTTCTGGTCTTGATGCAAGAGCAGCAGCCATTGTAATGAGGGCAGTTAGAAAAACAGTAGACACTGGGAGAACTGTTGTTTGTACAATTCATCAGCCTAGCATTGACATTTTTGAAGCATTTGATGACGTAATACCCATACTTTTCTTTCTTTTCATCTGTTTCTCTCTCCTTCTCCTCTTTCTCATCATATCATGTTGTGCATCAGTTGCTACTTCTGAAAAGCGGAGGGAAAGTGATCTACTGGGGACCACTGGGCCGGAATTCTCATAAAATTATCGAATATTTTGAGGTGTGACTCTTACTTATACTTGAAAAGAAAAAAAAAATGGGGAAAATAAATCATATGAAAAGTTAATTAGAATCTTTCCTTTTACTTGAAGAAATACAAGTAAGATTTTTAACATGTATTGCAGGAGATTCCTGGGGTTACCAAAATTAAAGAAAAATACAATCCAGCAACATGGATGCTAGAAGTAAGCTCAGTTCCCGCAGAACACCGACTTGGAGTGGATTTTTCCCAGCACTACACATCATCACGGTTGTACAAGTGAGTGAAGAATTTATATAGCAGTTTATATGGTTAAATATGGGGTATATATTAAGTCATGGTTGAAGCTAATTCATGTCTGTGCCTGTATTTGAGCAGAAGAAATAAGGGTCTAGTGAAGGAGTTGAGCACACCTTCTCCAGGGGTTAAAGACCTTTATTTCTTTACAGAATATTCTCGGTCTGTATGGGAACAGTTTGAATATTGTCTATGGAAACAATGGCTTAGTTATTGGAGAACTCCAGACTATAACCTTGTTAGATACTTGTTCACATTGATTTGTGCAGTCACGGTCGGGACAGTTTTCTGGAAAGTTGGCACTAAAAGGTAAGGTTTCGTCTGTCTCTATGTCTGTCTTCCTGTTCAATTCCTCTATTAATACAACATGCATGGCTGATGGCTAAAAGGTGATTGCCAAATTGAACCTTCATTAATTAATTCTATACGGCCTGGCCTGTGCATGGTTTAGGAGAAGAAGAAATGAGCTGACCACAATCATCGGGGCCATGTATAATTCTGTGATGTTTGTTGGAATTAATAATTGCTCGACAGTTCAGCCAATGGTAGGCATAGAAAGAAGGGTGTTTTATCGTGAAAGATGTGCTGGGATGTACTCTGCATTACCATATGCGATGGCACAGGTGAGCAAAGAGGAGATCCGTCTGTCCAAGTGATCAATTCAACTAAATATATAATTGTCATGCATGCGTGCATATTCCAGAAAGATGGTGTTTATTCAACCTTAGCTTGATCATCTGAAATTGCAGGTAGTTGTAGAAATACCATATGTGCTACTTCAAGCCATATGTTATACCCTAATAGTGTATTCAATGGTGGGATTTGAAAGCACGGCCACTAAATTCTTGTGGTTCTTGTTTGTCAACTTTTTCACGTTTCTCTACTTCATATACTACGGAATGATGACTGTATCCATCACACCAAATCACCAACTAGCCGCAATACTTTCAAGTGCTTTCTTTTCACTCTTCAATCTTTTCTCCGGTTTCTACATCCCCAAACCAGTAAGTAAATTCTTCTTCTTCTTTCCCTCCGATCATGCATGCATAATTATTTTAACTCTTCTTCTTCTACTTCTGCCTTTATAATTAATTTCCATTAATCAGAAAATTCCCAAGTGGTGGATTTGGTATTACTATATCTGCCCGGTAGCATGGACTGTTTACGGATTAATAGTGTCACAGTTCGGTGATGTGGAGGATACTATCAAAGTGCCAGGAATGGAGCCTGACCCAACCATCAAGTGGTATATGCAAGACCATTTTGGATATGACCCGGATTTCATGGGACAAGTGGCTCTAGTTCTGGTTGGGTTCACACTCTTTTTCGCATTCATGTATGCGTTTTGCTTGAAAACATTAAACTTCCAAACAAGATAATACTACTAGATCAACGGGAGTCAGAGTCTCCGGGATTACCCATGAGGTCGGGGGTTCGAATTCAAAATGATATAGTACTAAAAATTTACTAGCATATCATTTCGCTTACACAATTTACTAATTTAATATGTTTACAAGTAAACATAATATAAAAATATACCTTTAATATCTATAAATTATTTAAATAAAATTATTTTTATAAAACGGAAGAAATAAATTTAATTTGAAATCAACTACATCCAACAACCACCGATGTTACCCACACGGCTTGCTTCCATTTATTTGCCTGGCACGTCTTTTTCAATTTGTTGGACTCGTTAACTTGAGTGACTCAGCTGGTGTTTCTTTGTGTATGAATATTTTTTAATTTATTTGTTTTTTATTCGATTAGAGACAAATTTTATTTAATAAAAAAAAATTTGTATTTTAATGTCTCTTAATCGTTAAGACAGAAACTCAAAACTTAATTATTAAGAACTGTCAAAAATAGTTTCAATAAATATTATACTCTTTCAATTTTAAATTTTAAGATCATTCAAATATATTTATACAGAAATGATTCATAAGATTTATTTTATTATGAATTTCTATAGGATATATATTATTTATACTATTAAAAATAAAAAAGAATGGTCAAGATTAAAAATTAAAAGGTAAAAAAAAAAAATTAACGTTTTGCAAATGAACATGATATAAAAATATACCTTTAATATCTATAAATTATTTAAATAAAATTATTTTTATAAAACGGAAGAAATAAATTTAATTTGAAATCAACTGCATCCAACAACCACCTTTATTTTCAGATAAGTTTAATTTATATGAGAATGATTCATAAGATGTATTTTATTATAAATTTTTATAGGATCTACATTATTTATAGTACTATTAATAATAAAAAGTAACTGTCAAGATTAAAAATTTTAAAAAAAATAAATTAACAACCGCTAGTGATGAATCTACTGTTTGAAACAATTCCTAGCCCCCTCAAGTCACATCATGGAAAAATATATGGAGGAAATTGAATTAATGATAGTAGCATTAATTAATCCCCAAAATAGGTATGGTATATAAATTTGAATCAACCAACCCACCAAAAATTTGAGTCAACTGAATGTTCCAATTAATTGTTCTTTAATTCTTATATTTTTACAAATTAAATAAAAACTGAACTATTGTACACTAATATGACCATGACTAATAAAGCTGACATTGCTACTAGAGGAAGGGAGGGTTAATTTTGAAAAAAATGTCATTAATTCTCCTAGACAGAGAGAGTAATTCTTATTTTTCAGTTATTGAATTTAAATTACAAATCCCAAATTTGCTTTTATATTCCTTCATTTAATTTCATTTCAAAAAAAAAAAAACATTCATTATGAGCTTGCTAGAATTCATTCATGAATTTGAAGGATTCTCATTTTCAAAATATTAGATTCCGAAAATTCAGAAAGTAGACCTTACTCTCTGGAGTAATTAAGTATTTTGTTCTTCCTATATATAACAATTCAGAATTTTAGAATTATCTGAAATAAATAAAGTAATCAGTTTCAATAAAACCATCTCAGTAGACTAGACTCTATGTATTACTCCTACTATTAAGCTCAATTAATATATTATATTTTATGCCAAAATCATAATTTATTTTAATTATAACGTGTTAAAGAAGCTCCACTTGTTTAATTCTTATTTTGAATTACTACTATTACCCAACCCGCCAAACAAATTGTTGTTGTTTTTTTTAAAATAATTATTTATTTTAATTTTCTATATTGTAGTAATAGCATAGGACACAAAAATGTTATATGATGGTGAAAAATATATAGAAAAAAAATGTAAATGATAAAAATTAATTATAGTCACCGTTCGAACACATCTAGTTACCAATTAGTACATCATTTTATATTTTTATATTTGTATAAAACAATAAATGTGTGCGTACACAGACATGCAAGTAGCGGTGGGCCAGTCGGTACCTGCGACTCAGGGAGTACCTTGTAGTTGACAAACTTCCGGATGCAAATTCCAAGAAATTCCCACCATAAAAATTGAATACGAGTGTATTTAAACTTCACCTATTTATATTTTTACCCATCATTGGGGGTCAAAATATAATTAAGTAAAATTTAAATATACTCATGTCTAATTTTTATATCCACATAGAGTTTTTGTTTTATGATCAAAATATAAATAAATGAAATTCAAATATACTCATGTCTAATTTTCATGTTCACATAAAATTTTTGTAATTTAATTTGGATTTAGATCACAACCGTTGACAAGGATTAGCCCATCAAAAATTATAGGTGCACATGAAAATTAAACATATTTAAATTTTATCTATTTGTATTTTGACCCCTATTAAAGAATAAAAATATAAATAAATAAAATTCAAATATACTCGAGTTCAATTTTTAGAACTCTTCTAGATGAACATAAAAATTAGATATTTATATATTTAAATTTCACTTATTTATAATTTTATCTATTATTAAAATTCAAAATATAAATAAATAAAATTCAAATATGAATATGCCTTATTTTTATGTACACATAAAATTTTTATATCCACGTGAAAGAACTCCCCCAACATCACATTTTGTTGGTCCCACGTCATGTGACGAGATGTCGCCAACCAATTTAGGGATATTTTGGTCATTATGCTCAACTAATTTGTTTGTATAGTTCCAGAAATTCAAGAGCGCGGCACCATCCTCGCAATACATAAGGGGAGGGAGTCAGGGAGGTGCCGTAAAAAGATTTTCTCTTTTGGCTCTCTTTTCATCCGGTGGCTCAACACTTCGACGTCTTAATTTCTTAATTATTGTTGCCATGATCTCGTTTAATGGAAATGCTTTCTGGGTAAACTTAAACCCAACCCGTTTCCAACTATATGCTCAAATTTGTCCCAAATAAATTAGCTTTACCCGTTTGTTGGAATCAAATTCACATAATCAATTTACTTTTCCTTTTCTGAACAGAACAATTCGCTTTGCGGGGTGGTTTTCTACAGGAACTTAACACAGTCGCAGAGAAGGCTCACAGCTCCTGTGGTGGTGGTGTCGGCGGCGAGCTCAAATGGCCGGTCTGGAGAACGAAACGTCACCGTTTTGATGGACAGTACTCTAAAGGAAATGAGAGACGGTGCTACCGTGATCGATTCCGACTCCAAATCCACCGTTGGTGGTGGTGTTGAGGACGTGTACGGCGAGGATAGTGCTACCGAAGACCAATTCATCACTCCTTGGTCTGTCTCTGTTGCAAGGTAAGAGATCATTTATAAAATTTCGATGATTTCTATGCTTTATCTCATAACCCTTTTTATGTAATCTTCAGTTATTTTCCTCTCTTGAGTATTTGAGTCTTTGCCATAATAATCCATTTCTTGTCTTGGTATAATCTCATACTGCAAATCACGTGCAACTTGCACTTGCGGTCATTTTGATTTTCCTATATGTTGGGAATTAGAATAGATTAATTACTCCATTTGATATTTTTTGTTCTCCTTCAGTTCCAATAATAATAATTAAAAAAAATCTCATTATTTAAATCAATTTGTGAAATATTTCCATTTAGAAAATTGATGTGATTTACGTAAGTTCTGAAAATAACAAATTTTGTTATTATTTGTACTTTTTTAGATGGTTTACAATAAGTACGATTATACTAACTGAAATTAGATGAACTAATAACAAATTTGAGTTTTAGAATGTAATTCAGAAAGTCAAAATGGGACTCTTTGGAGGGTTTATGTGTTTTAGGTTGAATTACAATGTATTTGTTTAAAGTTATTTCTTCAAATTAAAACGAAATAATTCTGAGAATTCAATGCCTCTATGTTCCCTGGTGTTTTAATGCGCAGTATTGATTTTATTGTTGTGAGACAGTGAGAGCCTTGAAAACAATCTAGTTTGTTCTTTCTTCCTGCGTGTCTGGTCTCCACTCTCCAAAGCTTGTTCATTTAAGTGAGTCGATTCTCACTGTTAGATTTACTTTCTCACTGGGTTGAGTTTTTAAAAAACTTAAATAAGTGACTAATGAAAAGGAAAACTGTATTGATCTGTAGTTTCTCAAATTACTTGCATACCTAAAAACATGTAGTAATAATCTAGTTTTGTCTTTTTAACTTTTCTATCATGTCATCTTGGTTCTGTTGTTTATATGGTTTTCTGGTTGAAGTATTTGAGTTCTATTGATCTTGGTTCACTCAAAATGAGAGCTTTGATTCTTCCCGCATCTCGAGCTACAATCTTCTGATCATGCTTTTAAAATACATTTATATGGATAAGTGTAAACATTTTGTTGACTCTCGACAATGTGTGTGTATAATAGTATATATTTAAAGTAAAAATAAATATTGAGTCAATAAGAGTCCATTTCTTTTTCCTACAGTGGGTATTCATTGTTGCGGGATCCTCACTTCAACAAAGGACTTGCCTTCATCGAGAAAGAAAGGGATGCCCATTACTTACGGGGTCTTCTTCCCCCGGTTGTTGTAAATCAAGAGCTCCAGGTAAGTAGACATGGATTGCGAGGCATAGAGAGCCTTCAGTGATTTTCAGTTATCTTTCCTGTGTCCGAAGTCTGGTAAACATTTATAAATCGTCCCATATCTACAACCAGGTCAAGAAACTGATGCACTCCATACGCCAGTATCAAGTCCCTTTGCAGAGATACATGGCCATGATGGATCTTCAGGTAAATTGTGTTGACAATTGTTAGTTACTTTTGTGCTACTTAATTGTGTATAAAGTTATTGAGAAAAATCTTTCCATATTTTAAGTTGCTGAGGCTTCTTCTTTTAGCCCCATGCTGCTTATGTTGATGTATATGGCTTAATTTTTGAAGATCATCAATATTGCTAATTTGAACTTTGTTTCAAGTCCTTATTCCATCCACTCTGTTCATGTGCTGCAATTGAATGTACTTTCCGTTTGGTATTGGTTCTGGTTATAGGAAAGAAATGAAAGGCTGTTCTATAAGCTTCTTATTGACAATGTTGAGGAGCTACTCCCAGTTGTCTATACTCCAACTGTTGGCGAGGCATGCGAAAAATATGGGAGCATCTTCAGGCGTCCTCAGGGACTTTATATCAGTTTGAAGGAAAAGTATACTTCTATATATTTCTTCCATATTAGTCCCCAAATTTGTGGTTGCAATACTTTCTCATTATCATGTTGAAAATTGATTAGCGGTAGTGTTTTTGCAGGGGGAAAATTCTTGAGGTGCTGAAGAACTGGCCTGAGAAGAAAATTCAAGTCATTGTTGTCACTGATGGGGAGCGAATCTTGGGGCTTGGGGACCTTGGCTGCCAGGTGTTTGATATTCCTATATGGCTTGATTAAATTAATGTTATTTCACCCCATTCTAAAGCAACCTGGCTTTAAATCGGAAAGGTTGGATTAAATTAGAGTTTTATCTTGGCCTTTTATATCTGCACGCGTGTATGTGATTTGATGCTAATAATATATTTATGTTATCAGGGGATGGGGATACCTGTAGGGAAGCTATCTTTGTATACTGCACTCGGCGGAATTCGTCCTTCTGCTGTAAGTACAACACTGCTATTTTTTTTCAAAGAGTACTTCTACTAATTCCGACTTGGCATAAGATGAATAGGAAGAAAGGTAACATTATTATGATATCTTTCTTTCATGACCAATCCTTGACCTTATCTCCTGAAACTGAGATTCTTCCCCAAAGAAGCCAGGATTCTGGCGCGGGGATACAGGTGCACAGTGCGGGAATACTGGGATTCACCAAAATTTAAAATATGTGGATTCCGGTGCAGGGGATACGGCATTATATATACACATATATATATATGTATAGTTATATTAATGATAAATAAATATTCACAAAACTAAATACTTCATGTAAATTAAACAAAACACATAATAAGAGCAAAAGAGGAAAACTTAAAATAGCGCATGTATTATTGCCAAATTTCCAGTCACATATTTGATTCAATAATTGTCATCCCATTTGTCACATATTCAGGAAATTAAAAACAGAAAATAAATAAATAAATTCCAGCCACATATTTAACTCAGTAATTATTAATTGCCATCCTATTTGTCACATATTCAGTAAAATTGAAAAAAACAGAAAAAAAGAAGCAGAGAATATTAAATATTTAATTTTAGCATATTATAAGGTTTGAAGTACATATATAATCCAAGTATCCATGAACCTAGCAATGCAGCGCAACAGAAGATAAAGAAGAGAAAATGTAAAAAATTAAAAATAAATAAATAAAAATAGGGGAGAAAGAAAGTCAGAACACGCAAGTTGTGAACAAAGAAGAAGAAAGAAGTCGCATGCAGATAAGACAGAAAAGAGAACGAAGAAAGAGAGAGAATATCTCCGATTCGATGCCAATCTGCAACCGACGATTGGCTTCCGTCGATTTGCTGCCGATAATTTCTCACATGGTCGAAGTCTTTTCTCTTCTACTCTTTTGCGGCAATGGTGTAAGGGAAGTCAATTACTTTTCCCCTCTTTTTCTCTGATCGATCTCTTTTTCCCCTTTCTTTTCCTTCCTCATAATTACAAAAACTGCCACCGCCATGCGCACCTCCACAACCACGGCAAAAGCCACACCCCGTAAGCACCACAGCCGCACCCCCGTCGCACCCCGTGCGTAGTGCAGCAGGGATTGGCGCACCCCTGCTTCTTAGTTCTTCCCATGATAGTTATGTGTGTACAAATGGTAGTAGCAAGTAAGGCTTTAAAAGAGAGCATGCCATCAATAGTCTAAGGATGGAAAAGAAAGTAACTGTTTTATAAGGTAAACATCCACATTGTTGTTTCCTTTCTTTAAGAATGGTAAAAGAAAACTTTACAGTATCTATTGATCATCTGCAGTGCTTGCCTATAACCATCGATGTGGGGACAAACAACGAGAAGTTGTTAAACGATGAGTTCTACATTGGGCTGAGGCAAAGGAGGGCTATTGGGCAGGTTATTAGTTTCCTTACATGCTTAATCGTCACCAAATTGTTTTCTTCAATATTGAATTAAATCTTCTCTCTTCTCACAGGAATATGCCGAACTTCTCCATGAGTTTATGTCTGCGGTCAAGCAGAACTATGGGGAGAAAGTCCTCATTCAGGTTGGGTCACTTTTCTAAGTTTTTTTTTCCCCATTTAATGTTTAGACTACTGATTCTTACAATAATTAGTTATTTCATATACATTACACAGTTTGAAGACTTTGCAAACCACAATGCCTTTGATCTTCTTGCAAAGTATGGCGCTACCCATCTTGTTTTCAATGATGATATACAGGTAGTAACAATGGTCTCTCTCTCTTTCTTTCTCTGCCCCCACCCAAATTGCTTTTATTTTAAGTATGCTTTATTACTCCCCTTTTTGGTGCAACCTATATGTAATATTTTCTTATTTACTTTGTTTCAGGGAACAGCATCCGTGGTGCTTTCCGGGATTATGGCAGCACTAAAGTTAGTTGGTGGAACCTTAGCTGACCAAAAATTTCTATTACTTGGAGCAGGCGAGGTCTGATCTTACTACCTTTGTTGAAAGAATGCATCTTTTCATTATTTTTGTAAATTTGCTATTATGACAAGCGCGTTAAAACTTCAAATTAAAATATAAAATTTAGTGAATTGGTGAGCTGTGAGCATATGATTGTTCCATGCATAGCCCTTTCCCTCTTCAAGTCCTTGCTCTCCTTTGGAACTGCTTGTATCTTCAAGTTGACTCACATATGTCATTCCCTTCTGCCTGTGATTCACTCACTTCAGATTTCATGTTCTTTTCCTTTTTATATTTATCTATTTTGGATTCATTTACATCTCTTGGTTGCTGCAGGCCGGCACTGGTATTGCAGAGCTCATAGCTCTTGAGATGTCAAAACAGGTCAGAAATTTTATTTGCATTTGTCTATGTTTTATTTCAAGCTGGCTCCAAACTATATTACATATTGGCGGTGTATATAACTAAAATTTATGCAGACGGAAACCCCATTAGAAGAGACCCGCAAGAAGATTTGGCTAGTGGATTCAAAGGTACTGAAAAGTACTATCCTTATCTTTCTAATCTTGAATAAGGAACTTATGTTTCTTTTCTTATCTGCAGGGGTTGATTGTTAGATCCCGCTTGGAATCACTTCAACATTTCAAGAAGCCCTGGGCCCATGAACATGAACCTGTTAAAGAACTTGTGGATGCTGTCAAGGTGTGAAAAGCCACTCTCTCTCCCCTCCTGTGTGTCGCGTGTGTGAGACAGGTAGTTCAGTCTCTTCATCTCCTTGTCTTGTATTGTCAGGCAATCAAGCCGACAGTGTTGATTGGATCATCAGGAGTAGGAAGAACATTTACTAAAGACGTGGTGGAAGCTATGACATCCTTCAATGAGGTATTACATAATGCATATGTTGTTGTTTTTTTCTCTCAAGTCCACCTATTTATTTACTGAATGCAGTATCCTCCAATTAAGCTGACATTGCTACAACTGATCATGGCATGCAGAAACCTGTTATTTTTGCTCTTTCCAACCCAACTTCACAATCAGAATGTACAGCGGAAGATGCTTATACATGGAGTAAGGTAATGTTGTGTACAATCTGTTTTTTACTCTCGTACATTTGTGTAAATGTACTCTTCAATCTAAGTTGTTTAATGTTCATAGTTTGGTTTTTGATTATGCTTTGCTTTTGATTTCATTGTTTCCTTTTGTTTATTTTAGGGCCGTGCTATTTATGCCAGTGGGAGCCCATTTGACCCTGTTGCATACAGAGGGAAGGTTTATGTGCCTGGCCAGGTCATTTCGATACTGACACAATTTTTTTGGAAAGTCTCAGTTCAATACTATTACTATAATAATAAAATATAGGGGACCGACTTCATTTCTTTTTTCGTTCAGGCAAATAATGCCTACATTTTTCCTGGGTTGGGTCTGGGTTTGATCATCTCTGGCGCAATCCGTGTTCATGATGACATGCTGCTGGCAGCCTGTATGTTCATGAAACTACATCTATTTTTTTTTTCATATGAATCTTGTCTTGCTCAATTTGAAGGCCTAAAATCCTAGAGATGGTAATAGCCCTTTTGGAAAGGGAAAAGCATCCGAGTTCTATGGTTGTCCTTGAGTTGTAGCTTTTGTTGCACACGTATACCACTCATTACACATCCACCATGTTTGTTTTACTGGAACAGCGGAGGCTCTAGCAGCAGAGGTTACACAAGAGAAGTTTGACAAGGGACTGATATTTCCGCCATTCACTAGTATCAGAAAGATTTCAGCCCATATTGCAGCCAAGGTGGCAGCCAAAGCGTATGAACTTGGTAAGATATGTTTTACTTCCCTTGGAATATTATGAAAAACATGTGCTGATGGTACGACTTGTTGTAGGTTTGGCAACTCGTCTCCCTCGACCACTAGATCTAGTAGCATATGCTGAGAGCTGTATGTACAGTCCCAGTTATCGAAGCTATCGGTGAAATAACAGAAGAATCTGCGTTTGATTTTTAGATATCTTAATGTTGTTTTTAATATAATAATATTATTATTATTATTATTATTTTTGAATTTGTGATGTTGGTGGTTAGGAAGAAGGGGAGTGGGATAAACTTTAGAATTTAGGTTGAAGAAATAAATGTTGGGGGAGTAGCAGCAGCACGACGCTTGTATATGAAATTACTAAAATTCAATAAATTTGTGGGAGAAATTTCTTCCCATATTCACATTTCACCGTGCATGCGTGACACGTAGATTACCTGTGTGTGTGTAATCTGGACCTACCTACCTACCCAGGCCAGAGATGATGAAGATAAAAAAGGTGAAGTGATAAATTGTCACAGGGTAATTCAAGACGAATTGAAGAAAAAACATTGAACCAATTTCTTTTAAACTGTAAATTCTTATCAATCCATATATATATATATATATATACTAGTTGTTTCTGTGATTTCGTCATTACACAGACGATGAAATTTATTTTAAATTTTAGACTATTCAAATAATTTATTAAGATGAATAAAAAATTTTAAATTAGTTATATTTTGTTAAATAAATATAATATAATTGTTTCATTTATATTTTTATTAGACGTAGTAAAAGTTTGTAGTTTACGTTGGCATTTTATTTTAGATAAAGCGAGATCGATGATTTTTAAGATATTTAATTAAAAATGTTACATCAATGGTAAAAATAGAGGTACACAGTCGTGTAACTTTTAAAATTACACAGGTCTACGATCGTAGAGTGATTTCACTCTACGATCGTAGAGTAATCACTCTATGATTTGTGAATTAACTTTTAAAATTACACAGGTCTACGATCGTAGAGTGATTTCACTCTACGATCATAGAGTAATCACTCTATGATTTGTGAATTCACTCTACGATCGTGAAGTACTCTACGATCGTAGAGTGAATTCACTCTACTATCTGGGAACTACTCTACGATCGTAGAGTGTAATAACTCTACGATCGTAGACCGTGTAACTTTAAAATTACACTTACACGGCTGTGTACCTCCATATTCCCCTGCATCAATATTTTTTTTATAAATAATAAGTTAAAAAACTCATCATAAACGGAAAAGAAAAGAACAGAACAGAACAGAACGTTATCCGATGAGTGATAAAATAGTGAATCCCAATCAGTGTGAGCCGTGTTGTGTTGGTCCTGTTGGACGGACTAGTACAGTAGGTATTTAAGGTTTACTACTTAGAGCATCTCCAGCAGATGGACTATCTGCTGGACTATATTTAGTCCATCTAATATCAGCAAATGTCCTTTAGTCTTCACTCCTTCCAGCAGATGGACTATCCTGTGGACTATCTCGTGGACTATAATATAAAATGATTAAAATAATCAATTAATTCAAAAAAACTCCAACGGACATAATCCAACGACCATATTCCAACGGCCATATTATAACGGCTATATTTTAATAAACAAATAGCATCTATAAATATAAGTCATATCTAGTCTCTCATATTCACTCATCTTAACTTCATTCTTCCAGTCAAATAAGTTATTTTAAATATGTCTCGTCAATTCGAATTAGCTATGTTGCACGTCGATGAAGAAGAAGATGAAGAAGCATATGGACAATTATTAGGCATGGCGGCTATTGAAGATGAACAACAAAATGTCAATAGGCATACATCACGTCATCGTGGTTCTGTGCAAGGTCGTATTACCATTGATCGTGGTAGACATGAAGGTCATAATCGACTTTTTCGTGATTATTTTGCAGAACATCCTACATACCCCCCGTATCTATTTCGGAGAAGGTTTAGAATGCGGCGCCCGCTTTTCCTCCGAATTCAAAGAGCAGTTGAAGCGTATGATTCATACTTCATCCAAAAAATGAATGCTGCAGGACATCTCGGTTTATCTTCTCTACAAAAGATAACTGCCTCAATGCGGATGCTTGCCTATGGTGTTTCAGCGGATTCCGTTGATGATTATGTGCGAATCGGTGAAAGCACGGCTATATTAAGTCTTAAAAGGTTTGTAAAAGCAGTCATTTCAATTTTTGGTGATGAATATCTGAGATCACCCAATAGTAATGACATCGTTAGATTGCTATCAAAAGCTGAAGAGCGTGGTTTTCCAGGGATGTTGGGGAGCATCGACTGTATGCATTGGAAATGGAAGAATTGTCCGGTTGCATGGCATGGTATGTATTCTGGACATGTGCATGAGCCAACAATTATTTTAGAAGCGGTGGCTTCATACGATCTTTGGATATGGCATGCATTTTTTGGATTACCAGGCTCTCATAATGATATTAACGTTTTGGAGAGATCATCTATCTTCTCTGCTCTTACTGAAGGTCGTGCTCCACCAGTGAACTACTCAATTAATGGCAATGAGTACACGATGGGATATTACCTTGCTGATGGTATATATCCCTCATGAGCAACATTTATTAAAACCATTTCGGCACCTCGGGGAAATAAAAGAAAACTATTTGCTAAGACTCAAGAGGCGCTTAGAAAGGATGTTGAGCGAGCATTTGGGGTACTGCAAGCACGTTTTGCGATAGTTCGTGGTCCTGCACGATTTTGGGATCAAACAACACTAAAAGAAATTATGACTGCATGCATAATATTACATAATATGATCGTTGAAGATGAACGAGATGAAAATCAAGAACCAACAACCTACGATACACATGACGAGATTCCAACTGTAGAAGTGTCTCATGAGCGTACCCACAATTACTTGAATTCATTGAAGCAAATCATCGCATAAGGGATAAACAAGTTCATTCTAAACTGCAAGAAGATATTATTCAACACTTGTGGACACTACATGGCGGAGCCTAATCCATTACATTCTACTACAATAATAAGCAAATTAAGCTACTTCAGGATCCATTACATTCTACTACAATAATAAGCAAATTAAGCTACTTCAGGCTCCATTACATTCTACTATAATAATAAGCAAGTCAACTACTAGATGTAACCCTTTTCATGATTTCTTTCTTACGTTGTTTGTAATATTCAGCTACTTCAGGCTCCATGTTAGCAGTGTCAATCATCATAATCCTTTCATCTTCTTGTGCTTTCAGTATATTCAACTTCTCTTGCTCTTGAAAATATATTCTGTCCATGTTCTCTTGTCTCTTTTGTTGGTTCAATTTCATCTGATGCTCAAACTTCTCAAACCTCAACTCCATAGGTGTACTAGTATCACCAATTCCTTTGCCCTTTTTAAATAATGCTTTCGAAGCCTTTCTTCCCATTGGCCTCTCTAATCTTGCAGAGATTGTATCTTCAATACTATCGTCTTCACCCAAACTGACTTCTTCTGCGGTTGATGGAGAAGATGCTGCTGGACTTGACTTTCTATTACTTTTCTGTTTTTTTTCACTATTATCTATTCTCCATTTCGGTGCATCCTTTAATATTCTCCAACAATGCATAAATCCAAATGGTTGATTTTGCATACTTTTGAACATCTCTAATGCTTGACATATCTATTAAAAAATTATTTACAAAGTATTAAATATAAAATATAAGAAAACTTAATGAAATTTTATATGAAAAAATTGAAATACCTTATCTTGTTCGCCTACACCGCTTTGTTGCATTCTTTCAATTGAAGCATAATATCCACAAAATTTGTTCACCGCGAGTTGAATTGTTGACCAACGTTTCGCCAAAGCAGTAGAATTGCGTTCAGACTCAAAATTTTTGTATTCGTGAAAGTATTCGTGAACTCTTTCCCAATATCTTCCATGTTTCTGATCGTTTCCTTGAATTGGATCCATACTTACATTTAGCCATCCGGAAACAAGAAGAGCATCTTCTTCAATTGTGTAATTTCCCTTTCGCCCTGATCTTTTATTGGACTCATTTTCGGGAGTCTGAATTGGTACATCAGTTTGGATTGAAAATTCATCCAACAAATTTGGATCATCAAGTGAGAAACCTTCAGATAATAATGAAGAATAATACATCGGAGGATCATGATTTTTCATCTAAAAAATAAATTAAAAAGATATTATTAATAAAAAATAAAAATCAAATATAATAAAAATACAAACTATTATTAATAAAATACTTACAATTGCTAAATGTTGGAGTAGTTGATTAAAAGATATAAAATAAATTGAATTAGTATTATACATATTTATAGATTTTCAATTTCTATCCGTTTGTACTCTTTATTACCGTTCTGAAATTTTTTTTCTATCCGTTGGATTGTACTTTATTACCGTTTCTCTTTTTTGACTTCACTTTCAGTTCTCTCACTTTGTCTCCTTCTTCTTCTTCGACAGAATTTCTCTTCTTTTTTTTTTCTTCAATTTCTTCAACATAGAGTTTTCCATTTAATTATATTAAATTATAGTCTGGTTGATTTTTGGTTCGCAGATTTGGTCGTTTTGAGCGGCCGGAAAAGTTGGCCGACTAAATTTGATCTGTCTGCTGGAGCAATTTTGACGTCCTAGACTAAATATAGTCTACGAATTTGGCAACTCCGGCCTGCTGGAGTTGCTCTTAAAACGAGTCCTAAATTAATTAATTACCTCATCCTCCTCATGCCTCCTCATCCTCTTCAGTTCTAACCTCACATAACTTTTTCCTTCTTTGCTACTCCCCATCATTGTATAAACCTCAGTTGAACTCAATTCTTCATTAATTTTTCCACACACCTCACTCATAAATTAAATATAAATACTAGAATCAATTGACTGAGTTGGAGGAGACGCCGAGTTCACGGTGGTGGTGGTGGTGGTGGTGGTCGAGCCAATGACTCGACGATGCTCTCATTGCAGCAACAACGGCCACAACTCTCGCACCTGCCCCTCCTCCTCCAGGGCTGCTGGCTCCGGTTCTGGTGCCGGTTTAAAGCTCTTCGGGGTAAGACTCACCGATGGCGGTTCTATCATTAAGAAGAGCGCCAGTATGGGCAACCTCTCTGCGCTGCACTACCATTCCTCTTCATCCGCCGCCGCTTCACCCATTCCTGGCTCTCCCTCTTCCGAATCTCTTCGCGACCCGATCCACCTTCCCGACGGCTATCTATCCGATGATCAGGCTCGCGCTTCCTGCTCCGCTAATCGCCGTGCCGAACGCAAGAAAGGTAAAATCCTATCTCTAAATTACTTGTTTTAATTATCACCACTCAGTACTCACAAGGATTGGTTTGTTTTTAATGGGGATCATAATTACACTTTTAATTTGGATAAAATTGACTATTGGACTCTGTTAATTTGGAGTACTTAGTTTTGAGTCGATGACAAAAGAAATGTTTTGCTGATTCCTTAGCACAATGTTATCACCGCAGCAGCTGCTCACAACTTTGAGTGAAATGAGATTAGACGAATGTGTTGCTGGTTTTTTTTTGGGGGTTGTTGACGATTTTATCACCTCACATTTTGGTTTGACTTGATTTACCTTCAATTTTTCTTTTATTTTTATTTTGATGCTTTTCTATAACTTTTTATAATTTTTTTTTAAATGGAAGAAGTATTCCTACATAGAACTGCATCGTGATGATAAAATGTTATAATTTTATTGACTGTTGCTATCCTTATCATCTTATGAAGTTTTTCTTTTATTTTTATTTTGATGCTTTTCTATAACTTTTTATAATTTTTTTAAATGGAAGATGTATTCCTACATAGAACTGCATCATGATGATAAAATGTTATAATTTTATTAACTGTTGCTATCCTTGTCATCTTATGAATTGATTCTATTATAAGGTCAATTAACATCACGAGTTTGGTTGTGTTTGTTAAATTTTGTTTGCAATTCTTTGCACTATAATTAGCTCCATCTAAATTATCAAGAGCTGTGTTATAAAGTTGCATTTTCTCGTGTAAAAATTTAGTAATGTGACTGTAGGTTCATCGTAGTTCTTTTCAGTTTAAAACCAGCGTGATCTGTTTATCTGTTGATGTTTAATGGGAACGTTAACAACATTCTGTTATTCGAATTTTCTATCTACTACTTCTTCTATAAGTACTTCATAACTGCAAATTTAATTGTTTTTAAAGAAAAGAGGTTGTGATTTTAATTGGGCATTTAGTTTCCTAGTTACTATTTGTTGGAACCCAAAGGAAATAGGGTTTGTACTTTGTAGTATCTGCTTTGGTTGGTTTTGGATTTTCGTAAAGCAATTATTTCTGTCCTTTGCGATTTGTCAACCATTTTTGAGCTGAAGTTGCACCAAAAGATTCATTTCATTTAGGAACTTGAATGTTACTTCGTGATCTATTCACAGGTCATATTCATTGGTATCTGACCAGTTCCAATGGTGACATCGCACTTTTTGATCTATACACGGGTCATATTCATTGGTAGTTTCACCAGTTTGAAGTTCAAGTTCCAATAGTGACATGCTTGCACCACATGCTTCCTTGGATGAAGGAAGCATGATATTATTCAGCCGTTCCATGTGAAAAGCAACTCCTTCAGTGGTCTGTTGTCATCCATACTCATTCGTTTTCTATATTTCGTCTGTCATTGATCGTGTTTTAATATGGCATATATAGATTCTTTGTTTAATTGATGAAAACATTCTGTAGTCTTAGACATGTTTCTATATCATTATATTGAATTTTGACAGTATGTGAAGCTTATCATTGTTTCTTAGTTTAATTGTTACTATTCCTTGAAATAACTTCTTACATTTGTAAGTGTTCTTATGCCAGACAACTTAAATAATTAGTGTAATATTATTCAACTTAATATTCTTTTATTTGTAAACACTTGAATTTGTTATTCTGGCTGAAGAACTGATTTCTTAATAGGTCAGCCTTTAAATTGGGTTGTTATCTATACAAAAAATAAACTTTATAATTTGGAAACAAGCACTTTCCTCGAGTTCCATTTATAAATTAAAATTGAGACACTAATGGTTACTTGTCATATAATATGCTTTGAGATTTTCTGGTGGTTTCTTACTATAAATCAGCGTTAGGAACCGTGACCTTCATCCTTTAAAAAATAAAATAAAAAATCACTAGTACCAGGCTCTTTATCTATAAAATCCCATCAATGGGGCCCTTGGTCAAATCTTTGGTAAATTTGGTGTGGGAGAGGTTTGGGTATAGTACTTTTATGGGAGAAAAATTTATAGAGATAATTTTAAAAACAAAATTGGAAAAAGAAAAGATCTGAAAATGTAACTACCCCTAACTGACGCATAACACACTCATTCTTAATAAGTAGATCCTAATGGATCTCTAATCAATATGCATGCATTATTGGTACTTTGGGAGTTCGGACCAATTAAAGTGGTGGTGGTGTTGGGTATGAGCTGCTGCAGTAGCATATGCCATGATTGTAATGTTGTTGAAGTTCTTCTAGTGATAAGCAATTTGCTGGTCATTTATGGTTGTGCTGGTGCAAATATTGTGGTGTGATGCATGGACAAGAACTCTAATAGTTTAGAATTTTATCTTTTGAGTCTTATTATGCAATTAGACTAAAGATTAAATTAGGTTTCTTTTATGTAATTATAGTACATTAGGAGTTTAGGTTAATTAGGTTGTTTTAAGTATTTTATGTTTCTACTTTCATTTTAAAAGTTGTTTAGGTAACTAGAATTATGTCCTTGGTAGTTTTAGAGTTTTACTTTGGTCTCTTATTCTTAGATTTTTCTATACTAGTGTTGTAGTCCCAACATAATGAATAGAGTGGAGTTGTTTGAAAATAAATCCGTGTGCTTTTGTGTGTTTCTATCGATTCCTTGTGAGTATAGGTTTCTTCTTCTTCAACCTTCTTCCCCCTCTTTAGCTCAATCCTTACCATTGTCCTTTTCTTCCCTCTCATCTCATTTATAAGTTCTGAGCTAACCCGCCACAACTGGTAAACAAAGCTCTCAAATGAGAATAATGAAAGAATATAGGATTCCGTTATGGATAGTGTATATACGTGAATATATCATCACACGGTGGCTCACTATGATCAGTTGAGTCTTGGATGTATGCCTCACATGCCAAAAGTAACGGAGAAAGTAATTCATGAGCTTAGTTAAGTGGATGAATATATTAGAACCTAAAGTTTAAAAGAAAACTATGCCCGATGCTTTTTGTCAACCTTTATGCTATTGCTAGTAAACTTGTTGTACTTGCAATTGTTCACTTAATTTCCTATTGAATGAGGAAGAAAACAGGGTATACAAGGTGTTTAGTAAAAGTAAAATTGTGCTTGCCATCATATATGATTCATCTTTAGGATTGCCATGATCAAAAAAATTATTTTCCTATTGTGATCTAGACAAAAGACCTGTTACAAAGACTTGAGCAACAATGTCTCAATTACTTATTTTCTTTCTAGCTTGTGAAATTTATATTAATTGGCTACTTTGAGGTTTCATAAGTGGGTATTATTACTAATATGTAGCTATTTTGGGTTATAGAATAAGTGCAGAATGGTACACTAGATTGATATGGCAGTTCGGATGTCAATATGACACGTGCAATCTCACATTAAAACTTCTATTTTGCATGATGTTGGATCTGTGTGTGTGAGGTTATCTGGCAACAATATTTTAAAAGGCGGGAGGCGGGAGGCGGGCGGGGGGCCTAGCGCTTAGGGGGCTTAGGCGGGATTTTTATTTTAAGCCAATTTTAATATTTTATCAACATTTATCCAAACAAAACAATAATATAAAGCAAAACAATCTATAATAAAGATAATAAAGGTTTTTGCTTAAAGTTCAAACATATATCCATATTGTTAATGTCAAAGTTCAAACACAAACATGCAATTGTTGAAAGTTCAAACATATATTTAACGTATTAGTTTTATTCATAAACAAAGATTGTTATTAAATAATAAAATTTTAAGAATTCAATTCAATATTAAAACTTATGAAACTAAACATAAATTTAATAATTATATTGAATTAACTAAATATTACAAATGTATCATCATTTATATAATTTGAAGTTGGTACAAGTTTAAAAAATTACAATTATAATAAAATTATCCATTTTGATTTGATATTGTTTACTTCTTGTTGTGATTTGATATGCTACAACTTGCATTATGAATATGGTAAATCATTATAAAAATAAATATATCAAGATCTAATTTGGGTAGTTATTTAAAAAAAAATCTCCGCCTAGACCTTGTCTAATTTCTTGGAGGGATTGTTTTGCTGCCTTGGGCCTAGGTGAGGCGCTAGAGGGGCCTAGCGCCTTGGCGGACCTAGGCGGAAATTTTTAGAACACTTTCTGGCAAATATCTCTAAGGAACTGCACAGTTTGACGCTTGATGTGATTAGACTCAAAGTGCCATCTCCTTAGCTTTTCAAAATCTAGAAAAGTTCTATTCTAAAATGCAAATATAGATCTTAGAAATTACTTATTTGTGCATATTATATTCTTATGTCATATTTTCCTTCTGTCCTTACTGTTTTCTTATTTTTTCTGCAACTATTGCATATATGTAGAAATATCAAGTACTTTCTTAAGGAAAAGTTCCATAGCTTTTCCTATTACCTTTGGCAGTTCGGCTTGCTTCTTCTATAAAATTACCCTATATCTTTTTTAAATAAGCTTGCTAGATTTTGTTTCCAGGCATTCCATGGACAGAAGAGGAGCACCGCCTGTTCCTGCTTGGTCTCCAGAAGTTGGGGAAAGGAGATTGGCGTGGCATATCGCGCAATTTTGTCGTATCAAGGACTCCGACCCAGGTAGCAAGCCATGCCCAGAAGTACTTTATTCGGCAGAGCAATGGTAGTCGGAGAAAGAGAAGATCCAGTCTTTTTGACATGGTTTCGAATATGGTTTGTCTTTCTTCTTTGTATTATATAATGTATGTGTATGCTTCAAAACGCTACTATGGTTTTCACTTCCAGGCTTTTCACCATTTATGAACATCTTTTATTCTCGTCTGCTGAGTGTTTGATGTGAAAATACATCATCACCTTGTACTGATGCATTCTATTCCGCAATGTTATGAATTGCACTTTCTCCAGTATGATTAATGCATTCTTTTCAACCACATAACTAGTTGTGATCTAATTAGATAAAATAAAATTCTTTTTTGGTTCCAAATCTTTTAACCATAATGTTGTTTCAGGCGACAGAAGCACCACCTGTCTTGGATGAACAATTCATGCTCCTTCCTCAAGCAATAGAAAAGGATAACATGAATTATCTGCCTTCATTGAATCTCTTTCTCCAGACGGATTATGAATCCATGGAAGACACACAACATGAAATGATTGAAGATTCCAAAGAAAGTGTTGCATCCCAAGCCGAAATTCCACCAGTAATCCTCCCAGCATATTTACCTATCCCACTCCCATTGTGGCCACCGAATGCAGCCATCTTTGAAGAAGAGAAAGGAGCAGAGACATCTCATCATGAGGTCCTAAAGCCGATTCCCGTGTTTTGCAAAGAACCTGTTAATGTAGATGAACTAGTAGGCATGTCCCAGCTGTGCATAGGGGAAACTGACACAAGCCTTATTGAGCCCTCACCTCTCTCCCTAAAATTATTAGGAGAACCGTCAAGGCAGTCAGCTTTTCGTCCGAGCACTCCAGCCACTGGGTCAGATGTAAATAAGGGAAACAGTAGTGTGATTCAAGCAGTTTGAATGGGATTGAAGCCGCTTCCATGCATTTGGGCCTCTCCTTTTTACACTTTTGCCCGTAAGTTTGTATAATAGTAATTTATTAAATGGAAATCTCTATTCTTTTATTTATAAAAATTTAGGAGTAGTTCAAAGAATTTGATAATTTGGTATCATGGACCAATAGGTTGGATATGGGCTTTCGTTCAAAGGGATGACTAAATCTTTCATTTTAAACAATTTTATGTCGAACTTCTGTAAGGATTTGGATAATCAAATTCTTTACTGAGCTCAAATTCAGCTCAATTTATAGAGATTTGTGAGTTAGAAGAGATTTAGAGAAAGAGAGAGAGAAGTTCAGAAGGAAGAACAATTCATTTCATAACTTCAATTGATTACAAGTAGTTTCCTTTTATACACAATAGAATGATAAAATGAACACTACAGAAATGAAGACAACATCTAACCGACTCAATTATTACACAAAGACTATTATACCTTTAATGAATATTGATCGTAGAGTTCGTAGAGTATGAGTTGTAATAGTTGGGTTCCTTACAATCCATCCCCCTTAAAAAATCACTTGTCCTCAAGGAGTAAAATCAGGAAATTTAGCATGCAAATCAGACCACAATTCCCAAGTTGCCTCTGAAGGTAGTGTGTTAGCCCATTGCACCAAAACTTCAACTGCAACTGCATTGTTTTTCTTAACCATTTTCTGATCCAGCACTGCAAGAGGTTCAATAACAAACTGGCCATGAACATCAACTGGAGGCAGAACTGGGGAAACTTGAGCAGAAACACCAAGTTTTTTCTTCCATTGAGACACATGAAACACTGGATGTATTTTAACAGCAGAGGGTAGTAGTAATTTGCAAGCAACAAAACCTATCTTGTCCAGCACTGGGAAGGGACCATGGTATTTGGAGTCCAACTTGGAATATTTAGATTGTGTCATAGAATGTTGTTTATAAGGTCGAACCTTCAAATAAACCAAATCTCCCACAGTGAAGACCCTTTCCTGTCTGTTGGCATCAACATAATTCTTCATACAACACTGAGCTTGGGAGAGATTGTGCTTCAAGAGTTGTAACAACTGGTTTCTAAACTGGCAAAATAATCTGGCTGTAGGATCAGAAATAGTACCATATTGATGATAAGAAACATGTGGAGCAGCATACCCATACAAAGCTTGGAAAGGAGTCAACTGTGTACCACTGTGGTAATGAGTATTATACCACCACTCAGCAAGCGATAGCTATTCACTCCATGATTTAGGTCTCTGACTGCACATACATCTCAGATAAGCCTCCAAACATTGATTAAGTCTTTCAGATTGACCATCACTCTGTGAGTGATAGGCTGTACTAAGTTGAAGTTTAGTACCCAAAAATTTAAATAGGGATTGTGAGAAATGCCCTATGAAAATTCTATCCCTATCTTAGACTATAGAACTAGGTAGCCCATGCAGCTTATGAATGTGATTGAGGAACAGGGTAGCAACATCAGTGGCAGTAAAATGGTGCTTTAAAACCAAAAAATGTGCATATTTAGCGAGTCTATCTATAACTACCAAGATGGAGTTGTAACCATGAGAAGCAGGTAATCCTTCAATGAAGTCCATAGCAATATCCTTCCAAGGAATATTAGGAATAGGGAGTGGTTGCAACAGCCCTAGCACCACAGTAGTTTCATGTTTGCTCAGTTGATAGATGTCACATTCCTTAACAAAGCTGATTACTTCCTTCCTCAGAGATGGCCAGTAGAAAAACTTTGAAATCCTTTCAAAAGTCCCTCTTCTTCCGGAGTGACCTCCCACAGGAGAAGTATGAAATTCATGTAAAAGCTTAGTTTTCACAGCTGGAACGTGACCAACAACTAATCTGCCCTTGTATTTAAGTCTGCCATTAACAAAAGAAAAATCTGGCAAGGAAGTAGGATCTAATGCAAGTTGAGCTATCACCTGCTGCAATTCAAGATCAGTTTCCCAAGTCTGAGCTAGCTCTTAAATCCAAGTAGGAGTAACTGAGGTAATAGCCATACAATGAGAGACATTGTTGATACCTTCATAAGACTCATGATGAAGCTACCTAGACAAACCATCAGCTGCTAAATTTTCCTTTCTTTTTCTTTCCTGTAACAGATTTCATAGTCCAGTCCCATTAACCTTGTGATCCATTTCTGTTGATTAGTAGTAGTTATTCTTTGATCCAACAGGTACTTGAGACTTTGGTGATCTGTTTTAATAACAAACTTGTTTCCCATTAAGTAATGCCTCCATTTCTGCACAGAGTAAATGACAGCCATCAACTCTTTCTCATAAGTTGACAAGCCCAAATGTTTTGAAGCAATAGCCTTGCTTAAGAAAGCAATAGGCCTGCTATTTTGCATTAATACAACTCCAATTCCAGTAGCACTAGCATCAGTTTCAAATACAAATGGAATGCTGAAATTAGGCAAAGCCAACACAGGAGAAGAGACCATAGCTCCTTTGAGCTTAACAAAAGCCTCTTCAGCTTCAACACTCCAATAGAATTGATCCTTTTTGAGCATATCAGTCAGTGGTTTACTTATTAAACCATATTGTCTAATGAACTTCCTGTAATAGCCTGTGAGACCCAGAAATTCCCTCAAACCCTCAAGGTTCTTAGGCTTTGGCCAGCCTACCATACACTCTATCTTTGCAGGATCAGTAGAGACTCCCTCAGGTGTAATGATATGACCAAGATACTGAACTTGTTGTGTAGCAAAAATACATTTGGATAATTTGGCATACAACTGATGTTGCTTCAACAACTGTAATGTTATTTCCAAATGCTGTAAATGAGTCTCATATGTGGGACTGTAAACTAATATGTCATCAAAAAAAACTAAGATGAACTTCCTCAGATAAGGGGCAAAAATAGTGTTCATTAAGCTCTGAAAGGTAGTTGGAGCATTGGTTAGCCCAAAAGGCATAACCTTAAACTCATAATGCCCTGAATGAGTCCTAAAAGCTGTCATAGGAATGTCAGGTGAGTGTACTCTTATTTGATGATAACCAGACCTGAGATCCAACTTTGAAAACCAGCTTGACCCATTGAGTTCATCCAACAACTCATCTATAACAGGTATAGGAAATTTATCTTTTATAGTAGCATCATTGAGTGCTCTATAGTCAATACACATTCTCCAAGTATTATCATGTTTCTTTACTAACAATACTGGAAAGGCAAAAGGACTGTTACTATTCTGAATAACTCCACTATTCAGTAACTCAGTCACAATTTTCTTAATTTCAGATTTCTGGACATATGGATATCTATAAGGTCTCAAATTCATAGGTTTGCTACCTTCCTGCAAATTAACATGATGGTCATGAGATCTTTCAGGTGGCATACCTCTAGGTTCTTCAAAGATATCTGAGAATGATTTCAGAAACTCTTTAAGTTTCGGACAGGTAGGTTCTGAGGGTAGACAATCTTCACATTCCAAGATTCCATATAAGCATCCAAAAAGACCATGAGATGTTGTTTGCAACAAGTTCTGGAACACACTAGATTCCATTAGCTATATTGTTGGAGTGACGTTAACATCTTGCCCTTTCATCAACACTGTCTCCCCATTTTGTACAAATTGGAACTGCAGTTTATTGAAGTCAAAAGTTACAGGACTTACTGTCCTCAACCATTGAACCCCTAGAACAGCATCAACACCTCCCAAGGGTAGAATCCTCATCCTTGTAGTGTAATCTCTACCTTGCACCTGCCATTGGAACTCTGAACACACTTGTTCACTCTGCACCTTAAAACCATCTGCAACTGAGACTGTCACTAGTGGAGTATTTGTTAGCTTAACCTTCAGTTTCTTAGCAGCGTGAGGATCTAAGAAATTTCCAGTGCTACCACTGTCAATTAATATGATAACTGATATGCCCCCCACTAACCCTTGGACTCTGATGGTATTGTTAGCATTATGTCCAGATAAAGCATGCAATGTTATTTGTACATCATCATTTTGATCCTCCAATAATGGCCTATTTTGCTCTTCCTGCATCTCTACTTCTGTTACACATTTTGTTTGTTCCTCAGTTTTCAAGCACATTTCCTCCTCCTCAGATGGTACTAGGGGTGAGCATTCGGTTATTATTCGAACCAAACAAGAATTTCGGTTATAACCGAAAACCGAAATTACACTATTTTACATATCCGAAAAATTAACCTAAATCTGTGATAACCGAATAACCGAACAACTGAATAGTTTATTCAGTTATTCGGTTAATAATCGAATACTTAGTATTTCAGCAGAAGCAACAAACAGTA
Organism: Panax notoginseng; assembly: GCA_016801055.1. Lineage (NCBI taxonomy): Eukaryota > Viridiplantae > Streptophyta > Magnoliopsida > Apiales > Araliaceae > Panax > Panax notoginseng. The sequence continues at coordinate 22,450,454 of CM029013.1, read as the reverse complement.
CATCATTACATATTACCGAGAGAGAACAGCAGTCAGCAGTAGCAACAGAACAATACATGTAGCCTACATATTGATATTACAAAAGAGGCCAATACATATTACAAAAACATACAACAGATACATAACATCTTAGTATTTTACACCAGAGGCAAGCCATCGAAGATTACAAGCCATCGCCGAGCAAGCCATCGAAGATTACAAGCCATCGCCGAGCAAGCCATCGCCGAGCAAGTCATCGAGCAAGCCTACAAGAATGTCATTGATTTGCTCACTCCGAGCTGCGCCGGTGAGCTCACCGTCGAAGATCGGAACCTCCTCTCTGTCGCCTACAAGAACGTCATCGATCTACTTGCTCCGAGCCGCTTGGCGAATCGTATAGTCGATTGAGCAGAAGGAGGAAGGTCGGAAGAAAGAAGAGCACATGGCGCTCGTGAAGGAATACAGATCGAAGGTGGAGTCGTAGCTGACTGGCGTATGTGCTGGAGATCTGAAGATTCACATCTTGTATACCTTCGACTTTGTTGAGAGATCTGACTCTGAGAGTTCGAGAGATTTTAGTAAATTAGTAATGACTCAAGACTCAAGAGTCATATTATTATTTTAAGTCAAGTGGTGCAACTTTGTAGGTCTTATTTCGGGTATTCGGTTAAACCGAATAACTTAAAAATGAAACCAATACAAACTAACTGAAAACCGTAAAAAAATTCGGATATAACCAAAATATTAAAAATAACCGAATTTTTAAAAAATTTCGGTTAAATTATTTCGGTTCGGTTCATCAATTCAGTTATATCTGTTTTTTGCTCAGTCCTAGATGGTACCATCATGAACAAATGAGGTTGTTTGCATATATGACCAAATACATACGGCTCATCACAGAAAAAACATAGCCCCTTCCTCCTTTTCTCAAGTATTTGATCTCTAGTCAGATGCTTAACTGGTATACCTCTTCTCTGCTCATTTCCAGACCAAGCAACCTTAGTTTCCCCTACATTAGGACTAGAAAATTCCATTCCATTATTGCTGACACTTTTCTGCAAGCTAGAATTCATTACTACATTCCTGCTGCTAGAATTATTAATGACAGAAGATTTTAGTACAGTTCTGCTTCTTTTAATCCATGCTTCCACTTTATCTACTTCAACTCTAGCCAACCGAATAGCCTCCTTAAGAGTAGTAACCCCTAACTCCTGGATACCTAACTGAATATTTTCCCTCAGTCGACCAACAAAGTAATCAATAAAAAATTCTTCATTCAGCTTTGAATTTTTTATCAGTGCCCAACCTCTTAGTTCCTCAAACTTTGTTCGGTATTCATCTACAGTTGTGGTTTGTTGCAATTTTTTAAGTTCAGCTATAGGATTTATTTTAGTCTCAAGACTAAATCTAGCTAGCAATTCATCAATTAAACCATTTCAGGTCAAGTCAACACCATTTTCAACAAAGCTAGAGTACCACAATTCAGCCTCTCCTTCGAGATGCATAGTTGCTAGGTATATTTTCTGATTTTCAGCAACATTATGATAAGAAAACAATTTATTGCACTTCCTAATCCAGGTCCTTGGGTTAGATCCATGGAATTTAGGGAATTCAAATCTAATAGTCTGGAATATACCTTCATTTATATTGTTCTGTGTACTACCTCCCTCAAACGATCCAAGGATTGATCCAAACCTTTGTTGATTTAGATTTGGATTTGGATTTGGAGGAGTTTGTTGAGTTTGTTGATTGTGATTGTCAGGCTTTCCATTATCTTGCTTCTGTCCTTGGGCTATCAACATTGCTTCTACTCCTTTCATTAGCTTCTCAAGCTTATCATCGAATCCTTTTTGCAGAGACTCCACTGAGGATTGCAATTGAATTTGCAAATCCTGGAGGTTCGTTTCTAGATTCGTTAATCTCTGATTGTTAGTAGTCATAACCACTGATCGTAGCAAGTTTTGATACCACTTGTAAGGATTTAGATAATCAAATTCCTTACTGAGCTCAAATTCAGCTCAATTTATGGAGATTTGTGACTTAGAAGAGATTTAGAGAGAGAGAGAGAGAGTTCAGAAGATGTAGAGAGAAGTTCAGAAGGAAGAACAATTCATTTCATAACCTCAACTGATTACAAGTAGTTTTCTTTTATACACAATAGAATGATAAAATGAACACAGCGATATCCACCCGACTCAATTATTACACAAAGACTATTATACCCTTAATGAATATTGATCGTAGAGTATTCATTGATCGTAGAATTGTAATAGTTGGGTTCCTTACAACTTCTTGTGACATATTTGGTGGGTGTACATCCCCTATATCCCTATTCAATGCCCAAAACTCATTAATATCAAATATTTTGCTTAAACATGACAAAAAATAGGTTTGGGTTGCACAAAATAGTTATAGGTCGGTTAATGAACTAAAATCATATTACCTATATTTAATATGAGTTATATGGTTTGGATTTAAATGGTTATAGGTCGAATCTAGGTAAACCTATTTTTCAAATTATAGTTTTACTAAAATCTTAATTTCTCTTATACTAAAAGAGTCTTATTTTAATTTTTTAGACCCAAGTTTGAAACTAAAAATTTTAATTGATGCAACTAATTTAAGTATTAAAAACATTAATTTTGTGATTATAGGCTCTTTCAAAAAAAAAATTACATTAATAATTATTATGTTAATTAAAATTATTGAGAATTTTATTATAATAATTATTAAATATTATTTTTTTGGAGTGTACATATAATCAGTAAATATTATTTTTTTGGGTGTGGGGGTAGGGTGGAGTGGGGTAGTGTGACGCCCCCAAAATAGGTATACAACACCCATTCTGAGTCGCCAAATACATGGTACAGAAAGCAAACTACAACTTCAATAATACAATTGTCGTGCAAAATACGACAACACATACTGTGAGTTTAAATACAAATATTGTCTTCTAGACAATATCCACACTCAAATAAATCCTCATTACAATTATTCAAACACTATTTTACAGAAATAGTGAGGACTGCTAAAACATCTTTCTAGAACCATCACTCCATACCCCGACTAGATCCTGCTATGTTCTCACCTCCTGAGAAGAAAAATGGAACAAAAAGGAAAAGGGTGAGCTCAACTAGCCCAGTAAAGAATATTATGACTAAGATAATATACAACAAATTATCGTTAGTCTTCAACAGGGAAAAAATCTGATAAAATATAATCGACAACAAGTTTTAGATCAACAACTGCAGCGGAAACAACAAACCATTAGAAGAGTCAAGTAGAGAAAGGATTCTACTATCTTCTAAGATTTAAAAGTCCATCATCAATATTTTATCCCTGTAACATCAATTAATAATCATCTTTAACCAAATATTCATCTTTGCACTACAGGCCAAAGATATTCATTTGTATCATCAGTCGGTCATGTTCATCTCAACACCTGTTCATCTTTGCACTACAGGCCAAAGATATTCATCAAGTAATTATACATCTTTGCACTACAGGCCAAAGATATTCAGTAATATCATCATTTAGGACTGAGGATGATGAAAAATATCTTAAAGAGAACGAATCCAATGAGACAGAAGGACAAATAGTAGGGATTCGTATAACAGTTTATCCAAGATCAATAATACTTCATAATAATCAATTGTGAAGCAGAATTCAAAAATAAAGATCAAAACATGGATACAATCAAAGATAGTAACCATAATAGACATCTTGGACAAAAAGGGAAAATTTTATTTTTCGGTGAATAGTGCCGTATACGTGAATAGTGCCGTATACGTGAATAGTAACCCCCGACACAAAAAGTTCCAAATTTGATAAAAACTCATATCAATATTTCAGCATAATGATATTGAAGAAAATAATATCATTTAAGAAGAAAATAATATCCCTTACCTCAAAATATCAGTACTTCTGGTCGGAATACCGGTATAAGGCTGAAAGAAACTTGCTCTGATGAATAGAAACTCTCAAAATATCTAAATACTCACAAAATACACTCAATAATCTAGAGAGAGAAAGAGAAAAAACTTGTTTCTGGTGTGATTTTCAATTCTAACTTAGCCCTCTATTTATAGGAAAATTTTAGTAGGTTTGACCTGCAACCTGATGGCTTTACCTGCTACTATTCCCACCTACCACATTTGAAATATAATTCAGCACATTTCTTCACCAACCACAAGTGGAGCCCACCAATTCTAGAATTTTCCACCAAAAATAATTTATAACCTGATTTCTGAACCAGTCATCTCTTAAAATTCATAATAAATCATACGTTCATTTTTAACGGTTCAAAATTTGTGGACATATACTCAACTTATATATGTATAACATATCCAAAAATTACCACGATCCAACGGTCGGATTAAAAATTATAACCCCCGCAAACTATCTCAAAAATCCTGATTTTTAATACCTCCATTCCGACAAAAATACTGACAAAAACCTCAACATTAACTCCTTCATTTTTAACCACAAAAATATATCCCTCATTTATATCCACATAAAATAAATATTTCCTTATCATATGAATCAATAATTAATTATTCACAAATAATATTACAGAATCACATTTATGACAACCAGGCCGTTCCCAGGAAAGAGGGGGCTTTCCAATAAGGATTTTTCCTTACTGGCGCGCAATTAGATGACCAAACCTCTCCTTAGACAGAACTTTCTAGACATTGCCAATAATGTTATCTAATAATATTATTCAAATAATATGAATTATTGATCTGATAAATGAAAATACTGTGCAGCAACAATTATTGAAACAACAATAATATAAAATATCAACGCAGCAATTATTGAATCAATAAAATAAAATATTGAATAATAACTACTGTAACAATTATTGAGTAGTGCCTTCTTACGTAAGAATCAATAATTGGTGCAATACCGTGTGCTACTGTATTTTAACCACCGGGTATTCCAACAGTATTAACGGTAACAACTACGCCGTTATTTATAAACAACTTATACTTGTCGTTTTCTTCATCCAATCGCTTTCCGTTATGGGGCCCACACAAGGCTGCGTCGTCGTACGAATATTCCCCGACAGCAAGAATATTCCACGACCAACCGAATATTCACCGACCAAAAATAAATATTTTATAACCACTTGCTTATTTTGCAAAATTTGCACATTTCACCCATAACCAAAGTATTATATCAAATTAACCCCTTATTATTCACAATAATATTTAGAGAAAATTTGATTTTATTCATTAATAAGTTGGGGTCTTACAACCTCCCCTCCTTATGAAATTTCGTCCTCGAAATTGACGTACGTACCTGATGTTTCAAAAAGGTGAGGATACCTCGCTTTCATTTCTGATTCCAACTCCCAGGTCATTTCTTCAATAGCATGGTTTCTCCACAAAACCTTAACTTGTGGTATAACCTTCGTGCGTAGGACATGCTCTTTCCTATCCAAGATCTTAACAGGTACCTCCTCGTACGTTAAATCTTCAGCTATCTCGTCTGGTTCTAACTCAATAATGTGGTTCGGGTCTTTAACATATTTACGAAGCATAGATATGTGAAAAACATTATGAACACGAGACATGCTTGGAGGTAATGCGAGTCTATATGCCACATTTCCTATTCGCTCAAGAATCTCAAATGGACCAACAAATCTTGGATTGAGCTTTCCTCTCTTCCCAAATCTTGTAACTCCCTTCCATGGTGCAACACGTAACAATACATGATCCCCAATATTAAATTCCACGTCCTTCCGATGAAGATCCGCATAACTCTTTTGTCGATCCTGTGCCGTTTGTATACGTTGTCGAATCGTTTGGATCTTCTCTGTAGTAATGCGTACCAATTCTGGTCCCAACAATGTTGCTTCACCCACCTCGTCCCAGCATACTGGAGAACGACATTTTCTTCCATACAACGCCTCAAATGGAGCCATACCTATGCTCGCCTGATAACTGTTGTTGTAGGAGAATTCCACCAATGGTAGGTACTTATCCCAACTCCCTTTGAGATCTAAGACACAAAGTCTTAATAGATCTTCAAGAGTTTGAATAGTCCTCTCTGATTGTCCGTCCGTTTGAGGATGGTATGCTGAACTGAATCGTAAATCCGTGCCCATAGCTTTCTGCAAGCTAACCCAAAATCGTGAAGTGAATCTTGGGTCACGATCCGAAACTATGGATACTGGCATGCCATGCAATCTCACAATCTCGTTCACGTACATACTAGCAAGACGTTCAAGGGAATAAGTCTCACGTATCGGCAAGAAATGAGCGGACTTGGTTAATCTATCAACAATAACCCAAATCGCATCTATGCCTTGAGAAACCTTGGGAAGACCCGTAACAAAATCCATAGTAATGTGTTCCCACTTCCATTTCGGAATCTCAAGTGGTTGCAATGGACCCTTTGGTACTTGATGCTCCGCTTTTACACGTTGACAAGTTAAACATCTCGAGATAAACTCCGCGATCTCTCTTTTCATATTGCTCCACCAAAATGTATGTCGAAGATCGTGATACATTTTGGTACTCCCAGGATGGATTGCAAACGGTGTGTTGTGTGCCTCCATCATTATTCTATGCTTCAAGTCAAAATCGTTAGGAACACAAAGTCTGGAGTTGACTCGAAGTATTCCTTCTTCATCGATTCTTGCTTCTGGAATAGCACCTTCTTGCACTTTCTTCTTCATACGCATCAGCTCTATATCCGTAGCTTGAGCAGCTTTAACTTTATCGATTAAAGTCGGTTCTACTCGTATATTTGATATCATCATGTGGGTACTTGGAGCCTTCATCTCTATCTCCATCCTTTGCAAGTCATACAAAATGGGCCTTTGTGTTAAAAACATTGCACTCGTACCCGCATATGATCTTCTACTCAATGCGTCAGCTACTACGTTTGCTTTTCCAGGATGGTATTGGATGGTATGATCGTAATCTTTCAACAGCTCAAGCCAACGTCGTTGCCGCATGTTGAGTTCCTTTTGGGTGAAGAAATATTTGAGGCTTTTATGATCTGTATAGATCTCCACTTTCTCCCCATACAGGTAGTGTCTCCAGATCTTCAACGCAAAAACGACTGCTGCCAACTCCAAATCATGAGTAGGATAATTCCTCTCATATTCTTTGAGTTGTCGTGAGGCATAGGCTATGACTTTCCCATGTTGCATGAGAACACATCCTAACCCTTTGCCTGAAGCATCGCTGTAGATAACAAATCCATCCGAACCAGATGGTATTGTCAAAACAGGTGCCGAAATGAGTCTCCTCTTGAGTTCTTGGAAACTCTTCTCGCATTCCTCACTCCATACGAATTTTGTATCTTTCCGAGTCAGCTGAGTTAACGGAGTAGCGATTCGAGAAAATCCTTCCACAAATCTCCGATAATAACCAGCTAAGCCCAGAAAGCTACGTACTTCGGTTACCGACTTCGGTTGCTCCCAACTTTGTATGGCTTCAATCTTCGCCGGGTCGACAGATACTCCATGTTTTGACACCACGTGCCCAAGGAATGCTACTTCCTCAAGCCAGAACTCGCATTTCTTCAGTTTGGCATATAGCTTGTTTTCACGAAGCCTTTGCAGTACCAGCTTCAAATGGCGCTCATGATCTTCACGGCTTTTGGAATAGATGAGGATGTCATCAATAAAGACAACAACGAACTGATCCAAATATTCTTTGAATACACGGTTCATCATATCCATGAAGGCAGCAGGAGCATTAGTCAATCCAAAAGACATTACTAAGAATTCATAATGCCCGTACCGAGTTCTGAAGGCAGTCTTTGGAATATCCTCAGTTTTAATCTTCAGCTGATGATATCCAGAACGAAGATCGATCTTTGAAAAGAATTGTGCTCCTTGCAACTGGTCAAACAGGTCATCAATGCGAGGTAGCGGATACCTATTCTTGATGGTGACATGGTTCAATTCTCGATAGTCAATACAAAGTCGCATACTCCCGTCTTTCTTCTTTACGAATAAAACAGGAGCACCCCAAGGAGACGTACTAGGACGAATAAAACCGATGTCCAACAACTCCTGTAGTTGGACTTTTAACTCCTGAAGTTCAATAGGAGCCATTCGATATGGAGTTTTAGAAATGGGCTTTGTACCGGGTTCAAGGTCAATAAAGAATTCAATTTCTCGTTCCGGGGGTAGACCGGGAAGTTCTTCAGGAAATACATCGGGAAATTCTCTAACAATAGAAATATTATTCAAATCTGACTTGTCTTTGTTCAAATCCATAACATGGGCTAAGAAAGCTTGACATCCGTTTTTCAATAAACGAATAGCTTTGTGGCTTGATATGACAGTGACTGATTTTAGTGGTTTAGTAGTTTGAATTCGTATGACAGGTTGGTTAGGAATATGAAAACTAACAACCTTACGAAAACAATCAATTTTAGCATGATGAGTGGTTAACCAATCAATTCCTAAAATCACATCAAAAGCAAGTATCTTTAAAGAGATAAGATCAACAGGTAATGTGATAGTGCCAACTTGGATCATGCAAGATTTATAAACTGTAGATGTAACGAAGGTTTCACCCAACGGAGTTTCAACAGATAAGTTAAAGTCCAATTTCTCCGGAGTCAAGTTTAAACGTTGAGCACAAGCAGGAGAGATAAAAGAATGGGTAGAACCGGTATCTAGTAAAGTATAAACTTCGCAAGAATTCAAGATTAGCTTACCCGTGATCACCTCGTTCGGGTTTCTCACGTTTTGGCCAGTTACGACAAACGCTCTTCCAGGAACCGCTGATTTCGCCTTATCCGGGACAGCCCTTGGAATCACCACTCCCGCTGAACTTGGTTTCGCTATAGTACAATCTCGAGCGATGTGGCCTTCCTTCCCACAGTTGTAACACACCTTGGATTGTTGTGGACAGTTTGGGCTGATATGTCCCTCTTTCCCGCATTTGTAACATCTAACTGGCGGTCGTTCTCCTCCCCTAAAATTTGTTGTTGGTGCTGGTGCTGGTGCTGATGTCTTCCCGTCATTGTTGAATCTCCTCTTTCTGAAATTTCCACTTGACTCACCTCTCCTATTATCATGGCCACGATGACCACCCGAGTGGTTACCGCCTTTGTTCGTATTTTTCCCTCCTCGTTGGTTATCATCGCTCTGATGATTGCTGTCACCGGTATGACCCTGGTTGTGGTCCCTCGGTTGAGTATACTCATTATCTCTCTCTAATAATTGAGCCCTGTTTACAACATCTGAATATAAAGAAAATTTATGAGAGATAAGATATTGCCGAATCTCGGGTTTTAGACCTCTCAGAAACATCCTTGTCATTCGTTCCTCATTTTCGACCAAATGAGGTGCAAACCTGGATAACTCTGCAAACTTCGCCTCGTACTGGGACACCGTCATGTTGTTTTGTTCCAGTCTAATAAACTCAACCTCCTTCATATGACGAATACTTTCAGGAAAGTACTTGTCATTGAACAGTTTTTGAAATGTTTCCCAGGACATGTTGAGTGCGTCAGGCTGGGTACGCTTCACAGACTCCCACCAGTAGTCTGCCTCACCGCGGAACATAAATGTGGCGAATGGAACCTTCTGTTCCTCCGTGCATCCCAAGACATCAAATATCTTGGTAATTTGCTTGACCCACGTTTCCGCCATGATCGGATCCGGCTTTCCCTTAAATTCTGGTGGTCCCAATTCTTTGAACTGCTTAGCTGTGACAAACCGCGCGTTGTTATCATTTCCACCCGTATTCTGCACACGAGTCTCCCTCGTCTGATTTTGCATGAACTGCAAAAAGCTCCTAAACATTCCATCATTCATCGTTTGCTCGGTAACGTTGTTTACAGGAGGAATATTGCCTTCCTGTTGCACGTTCCCCTGGGTAGTGATCAAAGGTGTCTCCACGGTCTGATTTACTCCATTATTAACGTTCTCAGCTGCCATTCTTAAATACTGCCATAAAACAAGGGTTAATAGTCATGTCATATATTATCCCTATACTCTGACCGACCAAATAAACACCAAATAAACTTAGTCAGGTCATACTAGCGAAGGAATTCCCCGTCTCTCCCCTCCTAGTTCTTGTCTCACATCTCAGCCAGGGATCATATCCCTAAGCTCTGATACCAACTGTGACGCCCCCAAAATAGGTATACAACACCCATTCTGAGTCGCCAAATACATGGTACAGAAAGCAAACTACAACTTCAATAATACAATTGTCGTGCAAAATACGACAACACATACTGTGAGTTTAAATACAAATATTGTCTTCTAGACAATATCCACACTCAAATAAATCCTCATTACAATTATTCAAACACTATTTTACAGAAATAGTGAGGACTGCTAAAACATCTTTCTAGAACCATCACTCCATACCCCGACTAGATCCTGCTATGTTCTCACCTCCTGAGAAGAAAAATGGAACAAAAAGGAAAAGGGTGAGCTCAACTAGCCCAGTAAAGAATATTATGACTAAGATAATATACAACAAATTATCGTTAGTCTTCAACAGGGAAAAATCTGATAAAATATAATCGACAACAAGTTTTAGATCAACAACTGCAGCGGAAACAACAAACCATTAGAAGAGTCAAGTAGAGAAAGAATTCTACTATCTTCTAAGATTTAAAAGTCCATCATCAATATTTTATCCCTGTAACATCAATTAATAATCATCTTTAACCAAATATTCATCTTTGCACTACAGGCCAAAGATATTCATTTGTATCATCAGTCGGTCATGTTCATCTCAACACCTGTTCATCTTTGCACTACAGGCCAAAGATATTCATCAAGTAATTATACATCTTTGCACTACAGGCCAAAGATATTCAGTAATATCATCATTTAGGACTGAGGATGATGAAAAATATCTTAAAGAGAACGAATCCAATGAGACAGAAGGACAAATAGTAGGGATTCGTATAACAGTTTATCCAAGATCAATAATACTTCATAATAATCAATTGTGAAGCAGAATTCAAAAATAAAGATCAAAACATGGATACAATCAAAGATAGTAACCATAATAGACATCTTGGACAAAAAGGGAAAATTTTATTTTTCGGTGAATAGTGCCGTATTCGTGAATAGTGCCGTATACGTGAATAGTGCCGTATACGTGAATAGTAACCCCCGACACAAAAAGTTCCAAATTTGATAAAAACTCATATCAATATTTCAGCATAATGATATTGAAGAAAATAATATCATTTAAGAAGAAAATAATATCCCTTACCTCAAAATATCAGTACTTCTGGTCGGAATACCGGTATAAGGCTGAAAGAAACTTGCTCTGATGAATAGAAACTCTCAAAGTATCTAAATACTCACAAAATACACTCAATAATCTAGAGAGAGAAAGAGAAAAAACTTGTTTCTGGTGTGATTTTCAATTCTAACTTAGCCCTCTATTTATAGGAAAATTTTAGTAGGTTTGACCTGCAACCTGATGGCTTTACCTGCTACTATTCCCACCTACCACATTTGAAATATAATTCAGCACATTTCTTCACCAACCACAAGTGGGGCCCACCAATTCTAGAATTTTCCACCAAAAATAAACTTAAAACCTGATTTCTGAACCAGTCACCTCTTAAAATTCATAATAAATCATACGTTCATTTTTAACGGTTCAAAATTTGTGGACATATACTCAACTTATATATGTATAACATATCCAAAAATTACCACGATCCAACGGTCGGATTAAAAATTATAACCCCCGCAAACTATCTCAAAAATCCTGATTTTTAATACCTCCATTCCGACAAAAATACTGACAAAAACCTCAACATTAACTCCTTCATTTTTAACCACAAAAATATATCCCTCATTTATATCCACATAAAATAAATATTTTCTTATCATATGAATCAATAATTAATTATTCACAAATAATATTACAGAATCACATTTATGACAACCAGGCCGTTCCCAGGAAAGAGGGGGCTTTCCAATAAGGATTTTTCCTTACTGGCGCGCAATTAGATGACCAAACCTCTCCTTAGACAGAACTTTCTAGACATTGCCAATAATGTTATCTAATAATATTATTCAAATAATATGAATTATTGATCTGATAAATGAAAATACTGTGCAGCAACAATTATTGAAACAACAATAATATAAAATATCAACGCAGCAATTATTGAATCAATAAAATAAAATATTGAATAATAACTACTGTAACAATTATTGAGTAGTGCCTTCTTACGTAAGAATCAATAATTGGTGCAATACCGTGTGCTACTGTATTTTAACCACCGGGTATTCCAACAGTATTAACGGTAACAACTACGCCGTTATTTATAAACAACTTATACTTGTCGTTTTCTTCATCCAATCGCTTTCCGTTATGGGGCCCACACAAGGCTGCGTCGTCGTACGAATATTCCCCGACAGCAAGAATATTCCACGACCAACCGAATATTCACCGACCAAAAATAAATATTTTATAACCACTTGCTTATTTTGCAAAATTTGCACATTTCACCCATAACCAAAGTATTATATCAAATTAACCCCTTATTATTCACAATAATATTTAGAGAAAATTTGATTTTATTCATTAATAAGTTGAGGTCTTACAGGTGGGGTGGGTGGGGCGTTGGGGGAGCTGTATATATAATCAATAAATAATACTCCCTCCGTCCCAAATTAATTGCTCAGTTTTGACTTTTTAAAGTCAAATTGACCATTTTTAAAACTAATCTTTTTACTATTTTTGCTAAAATATAAGTGAAGAGATTATAACCAAAAGAAAGTATATACAATTTATTACTAATCCCAATTTTTATAATTTTAGAAATATATTTATATATGCTTAATTATTAATTCTAAAAATAGTCAATTTGACTTTAAAAAGTCAAAACTGAGCAATTAATTTGGGACGGAGGGAGAATTTTTTTGGGGTTGGGGTTGGGGTTGGGGTGGGGGTTGGGGTAGGGGTGGGGGTGGGGAGAATATTGACGGATTTGGAAGGAAATTGAAAGAGAGGATCTAGCATGTTAGTTACAAATCATGTCTCACATCACTAATCCTAAGAAATAACAACTTTAACCACTTGGCATGCAGTCAACATTTCCGTTTTTATTCTCTCTTAAATTAAAGTTAAAACGATTCAATATAATTCATCCTCAAAATATTCATTACTTGAATATAAATTATACTCATTCTGTTTCAATATATATATATATATATATATATATATATATATATATATATATATATATATATATGATTAAGTTTGATTTTTTAAAATTAATTGAAAATATTTTAAATTGATGATGTGATTCATAAACTTATTGAAATTAGCTAATTTAGATTGTTCGCAATTTTATAAATGTATTGCATAAAATTAAATTAATTTATATATAAGTATTGAATTTAAAAATATTTTAAATTGAATTCAAAAAATAATATGCATCTCATAATTATATAACATAAATTTTTAGTTTTGAAACATCTCAAAAATGTATGAGTGGAGCATGTCCCTTTCTTGCATATGTGCCATTTATGATTTGAGGGTTTTATACTTGTCCAGCTTGCAAAACTTGATGCCAATTGCCGGTAGTGATGGACGCGTGCAAGAATTTAATTAAGGGTGATCAATTTTTTAACTTAAACAAATATGATTATAAATGACAATATATATAATTGAAATACATATACATATATAATATAAAACCAAAGTTGCATAAAATTCATTACAAAATCATAATTTCATTTCTTGAAATTGTTTCTTAATTGCTTCCTTTTTAATGGTATCAAATACATCTTTCTCAATGTAAGTACTGAGTCATACTCCCTCCGTTTCAAAATATAATGTCACTATTGATTTTTTAAAATAAATTTAAGATATTTTGTAAATTTAAAATTGATATAAAATAGTTATATTTTAAACAGAACAGTCATGAAAATTGTAAACTACTATCTAATTAAATAGTATTACTAGTTACAAGATAATTTATAGTTTAAATTCAAAAATATCTTAAATTGACTTTAAAATGTCAAATTTAATTCTTTATTTTGGGCGGACAACTTTTTTTCTCTATACTTTTATATGTTTCTTAAAATCCCATGCATATTAATAGTAAATTAATAAAAATAATTATGGGTGGTCAACTGACCAGTACCCTTGCCCAAGTGTAGATCCGTAAATGATTGCCAGATCATAATATTATATATGAAGTTGTTAATTAATTACTAATACGATACATATCCTTTTCGTGGTGTTCGTGTGCCAAATTAGTATTTCCATCCACTTTAGGCCCTCCTGGGATAAATTCTGCGATATTTTTTCGCAAAACGTGTAAGTTGTAACCCAAAAAAGGGTGTATGTTTTTAAAAGAGACTGATTCGCGGAATCAGCATATTATATATTTATATATATATATATATATATATATATATATATATATATATATATTAATCCTGCATTAATAGACCATTTTTTGGTGTATTAATGCAAGATTAATTAATATTTTAATGTTAGGAACTCCCCTTGTTTTCTGGTCTGCATGACTAATTTTGCCTTGTCGTCTTAATTTGTCTTTCCTTTCCCTCACCCCCCCCCCCCCCCCTCTCCCCCTCTCCCCCTTTCTATCTCTTTACATTATATAAACCCTTGTTGGCCTTTCCAAACTTAGACTCATCTGTTCACTCAACCCTTTAATTAATCAATTCTCTGCTTGTGCATACATATACACACTTATATATATATATATATACATACATATATATATATATATATATATATATATATATATATATATATATAATTCAATGGAAATAAATCAATTGCATCGACGGTTGGCAAGCATGAGAAATACCCTTTTGGATCAGGTTCGCCTTACTACTCCAATTAATTAATCCATGCATCCTCTTAATTCTCTCTCTAGATCTCTCTCTCTCTCTCTCTCTCTCTCTCTCTATATATATATATATATATATATATATATATATATATCCAGTAGTTAATTATATTAATTGCTTTAAAGGCAACGCCTAATTATTCCTTGTTATCCTCCTTTTTAAATCTTATTAGCTCAGACTTCTTTGATTAGCTATTTCACTGTATGATTTTATACTTTGAATAAATAGTTTTGCGCAAAATTCACATGTACATGAGGGTGTGTACGTGTGAGAGAGAAAATAAAAATCTAGCACTAGAAGTAAAAAAAAAAGCCATAGATGTATTGCATTCAAGTAGAAAATAAAAATAAAAAAAATAAAAAAATTTATTGCATGCATGCATGCATATAGAAAATTAAAAATAAAAAATTATTGCATGCATGCATGCAAGTTCGTAATTTTATTTAAGTTTAAGCAAGCTTAGGAAGGAATTAATCTTATTTAATTTATAAAAATCTGAAACACTAACGAAAAGAAATTAATTGCTATATATGTGTGCACGCATGGGCATGGCATTCTTCGTCTAGTAGCATCTAGTGATTCATGATATATGTAGCTTTCATGTACATACGTACCTGCTGGTCCATGATATTAATTACTATATATGTATCTTGATTAATTCCAAATTATATCTGCTAAACCGATATATCGATGGAAGCATGCATTTGTATTAATTAAGTTGAGGGAACAAAAATAACATTGGGGGATCTGATATATATATATATATATATATATATATATATATATATATATATATATATAATGTATTTTGCAGGGTTTTTTGGACGACCAATTTATTCAGTTAGAGGAGTTACAGGATGATAGTAACCCTAATTTCGTGGAAGAAGTTGTGACGTTGTACTATCGGGATTCAGCTCGACTAATCCTAAATATAGAACAAGCATTGTGAGTAATTATTTGCATTCTTATACTTCCTCTATTCCTAAATAAGTGACGTTTTGGAAGAAAAAATTTGTTCCAAATTATTTGTCGTTTACAACTTTCTAGGAGAATAAATTATTTACTTTCCTATATCACCCTTACCTTCTCTCATTGTTCCAAGAAATTTTCACCCTTAGTATTAATAGTTTTCAACTTCCCATAAAGAGGTAGTGATGGAATTTTACACAGATTTTAATTATTAAATGATAGTATTAAAAAACTTTCTTAATCCATGTGTAAAAATCTTAAAGGACACTTGTTTAGGAATGGAGGGAGTACATTATAATTCTTATATATGCAGATGATATTAATTGGTAATTAATTAACGAATATATATATATATATATATATATATATATATATATAGTAGGCTGGTTAATTAGTGATACTTAATGCTTTAATTTGTTCCTGTACGTACGTATGTGTTAATTCTTGCAGGGATAAACTCCCTTTCGATTTTACCAAGTTGGACGACCTTATGCACCAATTCAAGGGAAGTAGCTCAAGGTATGTAATATATATTTATATTAGTAAGAAATAAAGAAAAAATATATATAATCAAGTGCAAATTAACTAATTAATTAATGTTATTATATATATATATAGGAATATATATGAATATCTCTTTTAATTCTATCTCTATTTACACAATTAATAAACTTACCTTCTTAATTATTCCTCTATATATATTTTGTCGTCCAGCATTGGTGCTAAAAAGGTGAAAAATGAGAGCACACTATTCCGGGAACACTGCCGGGCAGAAAATGGTGAAGGGTAATCTTCGGTCGGCTTGGCACCGTCGCCTTTATCTTTCTTCATTCTAAATTAATTCCCAGCGCTCGCTCGCTCGCTCGCTCTCCTATGAACGAACTGAAATTTAATTTAATTATCAAGTGGATCGATATATCAGTTTTAACGTACATTAGATATAATTAATTAATATTATATGGTTTTGCATGATTTATATACAATGCAGATGTTGGAGGACTTTTCAACAACTTAAGAAAGAATATGCAACCCTTAAAAAGAAGCTTGAAGCTTATTTTCAGGTTCATATATATATATATATATATATATATATATATATATATATATATATATATATATATATAGCTGTAAAATGTTGTGTTTCTTTGATGCTGTTTGTCCTTGTTATATGTTCAGTTTGCAAGACAAGCTGGGCCTCTTGAGACAGCCTGCCCGCCCAAGTAGAGTGGGTTGTGTACATTGGCTGAATCCACTACCACTCTTCTCCTGCCCTTAGCCTTAGCTGCCTCCCAAAAAAGACTACTTACTCTTACAAAACAACAAGTGGGAAATTTTATGTATGGGCCAAGTGGCCCAATATAACTTTAATAATTTAATAACTATTCTTTTAATGACAGCTTTGCTCTTAGTTAGATAATAGATTAATGCCTTGTCCTATTTAAATTCCAAATGAAATGAATGCAGAGAGTCCTTTTCAATATGTAGAGCTTATATAATAAAATGTGATGAACAATTTATTCGTAAATAAATACTAATGAAATAAAAAAAATAAAAAATAAAATCTAGAAACCAAAATGTGAAAGTGGATGGGTGTGTTAGACCCTTGTTCACTTGACACGAGACTTAGCATACTGAATGGTGGACAGTGTGCTAAAACTTAGCTTTGGCATTCAATTTAGGTGGGCAAAACATCTTGTGGCAAGGCAACTTGACAATCATCTTGGGCGACAGTGTGCAATATCGTGTGGCAGCAGGCGACAGTTTGGGGCGTTGGGTGAAACAGATTTAACACTTGTCAGAAAAACATAAGATCCATGAGATCTAAATTATAGTAATATTTATTGGTGACATGCTGAAAATTTTCATAAGTGCTGCTGTAGGGGAGGGGTGGTCCGTGAAGTCCACCCGTGTCATGACCAATGTGTGGGGTAAGTTTGGGCATTGTTGGGCTCCTCTAACAACAATGCTAACATTGGGATTGGTGGCTTGGATTGGATCAAAAACCCATGAATTGGGCAAGAACATTGAATGTGGGCAACATGCGGGTGGCGTCTTATTGGTACAGATCTCTTGGCAGATGGGGTGTCAACTGACCAGACTATAAATAGTAAGTGCATGGTGTATGAAATTAGGTGTGTGTAGACATCAGAGTAGCTATAGAGATGAAAGAGTGAATGCTTGGTGCATCTTCTATTTATTGTAAGTCTTTGGACAAATTCCTAGTTAATTTATTGAGAATGCAATAAAAGGCTGTGTGTTTTAACTTGTAAATTCATGTGTTGTCCATTATTTGTTTACACACAATTTGTTCCAAATTAATATACATACAATTGTGAGTGTGTGTGATGTTGAGTGGCTATAGGAAGCAGACCAGGAAATCACAGGATGAAATTTTGGGACTAGATTTTACCCAGATCAGGCAAAGCCCAATGCTATGAGCATGACATAACAATATGCCACGATTACAAATTCCAAAAGACGACAATTGTGTTTCCAAGTTCAAACCACAAATAAGATGCATCGGCATTCAGCAGTCAGCAGTCAGCAGTCAGCAGACAATAATTAACTAACTGGTGGTTGCTTAACATTTAACAAGGCAATTAAATGGGCAACTCCCAATACTTGCTTTTGATAAGAACTACTGGTATAAACAAATTGCTCAATTGATAAATAAACGAGTGTTGGAAAAGAAAATTACATTTGTAACCCTCTTATTTGATTTTTTTTCCCTTGTCACTTTACGAAATTCTTAATTTAAAATTAATGTGATTTTGTTTCTATTGTGATTACTACAATAATTAATATTTCATATTACTTAAACAATGTTATTATGTATAAAATTATCATTTCAAAAAATAAAATAAATTTGTATTATAATTTAAATTTTAAAAATTTACTACAAATTAACTATAATCAAAGTTAAGTAGAATTCTTTTAGTGAGATCGAGTAAATGCCTTCTAATTTTGCAAGAGCAATACATAAAATTAAAATTATGGTAGTGTTTGTTTACCTCTTAGAGCCTGTTCGAAAATGATTTATAAGTTGGTCACCAACTTACAAGTCATTTGTTACTATTCACCTGTTCGGGAATGACTTATTTTCTACTTATAAATTGAGTTTTAAGTAAAAAAACAAACAAACAAGTATTTGTAACTTAATTTAAAATGATTTATAAGTCATTTTAAAATAAGTTAGTTTGACCAAATGTACATATATTTTGTCCCTCTTTTTATTAATGTCATTTTTAATAATATTTACATTTATTTTAACGTATAAATCGTTTTGAGCCGACTATCTTTATAACTTGTTTTAACTTAATTTTTGACTTTTAAATTAAATTGATGTCGAACGTTTTTATTTATAAGTCACAACTTATATGTCAACTTATAAGTCATTTAAAATAAGTCATTCCCGAACATGCCCTTAATATTTCTTAACAGCACCACATATGATTCAGTAAGAGCACAAAACTATGGTAGTGTTTGTTTGCCTCTTATCCAAATTATTAAGAGCGATCTTTTAATAAAAAATTTAAATTTATAAAGTCTTTATAAATATTGTACTCCATCAATTCTAAAATTTAAAATTATTATTTTATTTTAAATTTTAAATTAATATTTTTAAATTTAAGTCATTTAGATGTTTTATATTTTTTAGTTACCATACAATATTTTAAGTTTAAATATTATTTTACTCAAATAATCTAATTTATTAAAATATACTAACTATTCAAATCTTAATTACTCAATTTTATTAAACAGAGCTAAACCATGGATTAGGTATATGATGTGCTATTATTACATTGACTTGATATATTTTAATTATTGATCGTGTCCTTAAAAAATGGATAATGTTTGTGTTCTTAAACTTTTTATTTTAAAATATGCGTCTTTATTATATTGATTGAATATTTTTTTAATTAGTTATGTCATGAAATATCTTTTGTCACAAAAAAAAAAAACTCCTAACAACAATTATTCAAATATTTAATACCCTATCAATTTCAAACTATAAGATTATTGTTAAATTTATATTAATCAAAATTACTACTTATTGTAATACTTGTAGATAGATAGATAATAGAAATCACGCCAGTTCAGTTGAAATTTTGTGAATTTGGAATAAAATTTATCGGAAGAAAATAAACTGGACTCAGGTAACCGCTTTTCCGGTTACTTTTTCTCTTGCCCTATATTGGATTAAAAAAATCCTGTATTCCTTCCGGCATTCATCTTCTTCTTACTATTTTCACGACGAGTTTTATGTCGGAGGCAGGGGCTTCCAAAGGAATTGATCGGGCTTTCTGCTGATTTTGTTTCTCCAGAGTTAATTATAATCTAAAGTCATATTTCATTTTCTTTGTCCAAGGGTTTGTCTGTTCCGCCAGAAATTGAACTCATTGAGATTGAGCTTGCATTTCATTTTTTTTATGTACTATACAAAATTGGGCCATGGCGTCGTACCTGCCATTCCCACAGCCTCCTCAGTCCACTTTTGGTGCTCTACCGCCCAATCAGAATCCTCTTCCGCCACCACCTCAACCAGGAGGTGTAAATCAGTATTCCCAAAATTGGGGTGGTTATGGTGGTAGTGATGGGTCTTCCTTTCCCCAAAGTTACCCAACTCAGGCGACTTTCCAACATGCAAACTACGGATCATCTTCATTACACTTCCATTATGGGGTCCGCCCAATAATCAGGTTCCTTTGGCTGTTCCACCTCAGCAACAACAACAGTATCCATATCCACCACCCCCAACAGTATCCATATCCACCACTTCCTTCCTTCCTTCGTCATCCCGAAATTTAGTAAATTTACCCTCCCAACCTCCAATGTACTATCCTTCTTCTCAGTATTCCCAATTCAATAACCAGCCTTTGCAGCCATTACAACCACCTCCACCTTCTTCTCCTCCGGGTCCTCCACCTCCGCACCCGCCATCGCCACCGCCACCGCCACCGCCACCGGAGGGGGCAAAGAGGATTCTGGGTGGCGGGAACCGAGGAATTTTAATCAAGGGGTGCCCTTTAAACAACATAAACCTATTGTTCCTCCAGTGCCAGGAAAGAGATCAAATGGGCCTATTGGGAGGGCTGAGACTGAGGAAGGGAGGAGGTTGCGCAAGAAGAGAGAATCAGAGAAGCAAAGACAAGAAGACAAGCACGGGAAGCAATTGAAAGAATCTCAGAGCAAAGTGCTGCAAAAAACCCAAATGATATCTTCCTGAGGAAAAGGGCATGGATCAATTAGTGGGTCACACATGGGTGATAGGAGGGCAACTCCACTCTTGAGTGCCGAGAGGACTGAGAATCCGTTGAAGAAGCCGACAACATTTATTTGCAAGTTGAAGTGAGTACATGTAACACGAATTTTTGATTTTCTGTCTTATTATGTGACTTTGTTCCACCACAACCAATTTTATGTTTCCACAAATTTGGCTGTTGTATTTAATTTTTGTTTCTATAGACATTTCTTTTCAGTTCATATACATTTATTGAAACTCTTCCAACTTGTCGGCATGTCATGCCATAATGGAAGTATTATTATCATAGTTTCCCCCCTTATAGAGCCTTAATGAATTTTTTTTTTCTGGTATTTTTTTCACTTTGTATATTCTGGAATGAACTACCAGATCCAACAGAACAGCCAAAGCTTTTGTCATTGAAAAGAGATAAAGATAGGTATGCAATTATATTTTGAGAATGTCTTTTTACTGTAGCTGCTCAACTTCATAATTATGTATACATTTGCAGACTTTACAGTATTTGGACGAAGTCTTCCAACACTAAGCTTTTGTCATTCGAAAGAGATGAAGGTTGGTATGCCATCATCTTTGAGAATGTTTTCTAATTGGTAGTTGCTCAACTTTATAATTGTGTGCACAGTTACGGTACATGTTCTGATATTCAAAAATTCAAACACAGTTATGAGCTACGCAGCCGCAAGTTTATGTGCTTGTGTGCATGTATCCACCCCACCCCACCCCACCCCACCCCACCCCACTTTTTTATTTATTTAAATTTTTTCACATGGAGTTTCACCAGAAAAATAATCCTGCAAGAAGTTGCCAAAATTTTATGCTGTCCCTTCATGCGAATTTGGATCTGTCACAGCTTCTTCGAATGCACATGACTGCGTCTTCTTAAATGATACGAGTGACTTGAAGTTGGCTCAATCTTGACTGCATGACAGTCGAGATCATTTATCGAGCAAAACAAGCCGACTTCAACCCATGTTTTGAGATCGCGTAGAAAAAGGACTGACCTTAAGCACCCTTGAATTCAGCACTTGATGTCTTGAGCATGGAAAATATGATCTAGAATCACAATTTATGAGCATTAGACTTTTGAAGGTGATGTAGTCAGATGTTAATTTTCGAGTGCAATAAGGCTAGACTGATTGTTTCAGTTAGTTTACTTGGCATAAGTCATGTTTCAGAACTTATGGGATTCTAGTAAGTTTATCAAGATTATCTGCAATTGCAATTGTATGTAGTCGGTTTACATCTGTCGAGTGTTGAGCATTTGTGTTGAGTAAGGTCCAAATTATTTCCATTAATCGGTTCAAATATTTCTACTCCCTCCATGCCACACGGATGCCGTGGTTTTTAGGATGTGTGCGGCAAGGATTTTAAGATGTGTGAAAACATTTTTTCTGTCTAACATTTATATATCTTCAATATAGTTGGAAATATAATATCTAAATATTTTTTAAAGTATAAAAAATATAATGCTTAATTATTTTTCAATGTGCCTCAGAATTTGTGCAGAATACATCCTTTTTAGGCTGCAACATCCAAAGTTGGACGGAGGAGGGAGTACTTTATTTCGAGTTCTATGTCTTGAAGAATTGGAGTTCTGATTTCCCAAAATTGTTTGATCTGCTCATCAAAATTTCCATATATGTTTACTCGATTATGTGTTTTTCGGATCCAGAATCCTTGTCACTTTGATTTTCTACTTTTGGCAATGCCAAACTTGGTAGCAGCTGAAACAATAAAGCATATTTAAACTTGCAGTCATCTTCATCTACTTGAGAATGAAGATGGAACACATGAAAATTAAATACCGAGACTATAGAAACTTATAAACCTGGAACACACTACTTATGGTCTAAATGATGAGCGAAGATTTTCTGACAGTAAAAGTAATAATAGTGGAAAACAGTTATACTACACCCATGCTTCCCTTGTTATGTCAGAGTAGAACTTATGTGAGTAGGATGTTAGTTGTTAACAAACTAGAGAAGGAAAAAATAATAGTGCTCATGTCAGTCCTTAGAGTTTTTGACCTTCTAACCGCGGTGTAAATCTCGGTTACCTTTTCATTTTCGTTTGTTAAGTGTTTTCCAGTCAAAGTATTTGCTATTTCCTTGTTTATATTTTCAAGATTTTAACCTTCTAAGGTGAGTTTGCTACTTTTGAAAACCGTTGTGCATTTTGCCAACATAATGACATTAAGGGTCGCCCTGTGAATTCGGTTGTTTAGCATTTTCTTTTCTTCAAGTATTATAAACAAAAATTTATATGTTATCCTGGATTAGAAATTCCATACATTATATACTTTCCAGCCCTGGATATAAATGGACCGAATACAGGCAAGGAATTGATGTCTGCCTTCTCGTCAGACACTTGTTCTTTAATCTATTTTTTTCATGCCCCATTATAGACCATTATGAAAGTTTTGCATTGACGGCCTCAGACAATGCTAAGCAAGATAATTTTTTGGCATACATGATTCGGTAGATTCTCATTGAATCCTAGTTGTAGATTAATCATCAAAATTAGATTTAAATAGCTGATGTTTATGTGTATTGGTTGCAGCTATCTAAGTATACGTATGATGTACATGAAGATATTTCATTCACATGGGTTTGCGAGTGTCACAGGGATGTATGGACTGTATCAATTCATCTATTAATCCCTAAGAGAATTTCATCTGAACTGCTGCTTGATATCATCGCTTGTTGCATCATCAGGTATGAGGCGACGATGGAGATGATCCTACAACATACCTTGTGGCATTTGGTGAGTCAGAGGCACGCTATGTGGTAATTCTCACTATGTTTATAACCTATCAAAGGAAGATCTCATTGCTTTAGTGTCAATGTTACCAATTTCTATCATAATGCAGCCTCTTCCTATGGAACTTATCGTGAGGAAAAAGAGGGCAAAAGAAGGAAAATCCAGCGACAAAAGTGAACATTATTCAGTACCATTAAGGGTCAACGTAAGGCGAAGTTCAAAAGTTTGTATAGTAGAATCGAAGGAAACGAGGGTAAAATAATAGTTTAGACTGTGTTGAATCTGTTTTGGGATTGCTCATTCTCTATTGGAAGTTATTATATATTTGGTTGCTTGCAGTTATTCGGGTACAAGGGCGAGTTCTTCATCTTCCAAACACAGAAGGGTTGATCAATCTAGTGGTGCTGAATATGACTCGTCTGATTGATTGCTTAAGCTGCATAGAAACTCAGCTTTATATCTGTATAAAATTTTTATTAATCGGGTTTTAAAAATGCAGCTTAAAGCGCTTTTTGACTAATTTACCAGCCTTATTTTTCATTTTACTTTCACTTATCCAAACAGTATTTATATTAAATTTCAACCATCATTTTGAGTTTCAATTCTAATTTCAACCATTAGAATATGTAATATAGTATCTCAAATTGAAACTAAAACCAAATTGCTGAAGCTGAACTTGAAAACTTTTCGTGATAGCTTGAATCAAGCTTATTGAATTTTTAATTTTGAATTGTTCAAAAAAATCATACAAGACAACTTATGTTTTGATCGAAAAAGGTCCGAGTTGTCCCAGACGTATTCAACGGAAAAACAATGGAGCAAATTTCCAATCATCGGAATGAATGCAGAAGGTTCATTCGCCTACAAAATTTCCGGTGCACATTCCACACGTCACTCACTTCTTAATAACATTTTTACAACTAGTAATGTTGAGGTTGTCAAACTTAGGGGGGTCTCAAACGAGGAATTCATAGTTACCATCTCATCCCATGGGATGGGACTAGAGATGAGACATGGATTGTATTTGTAGATTTGGACTTGTTACAAAGTGATACAACCAACATACGTACTATCATTATTTGATGTGCCTGCCTAATTAGAGACCCTAATTTCAATCCCTCGTTACAGTTTATTCATTTGCCAAATGGCGAGTGGAACAAGGAAATAAGAAATATTACCTTAATTTGGGCACCTACTAACCTCTAAATTCTTGTTAAACATGGCACTATGCAACCTCTAAATGTGGTACCATTTCTGGATACCCATTACCAACACAATAAAAACCACCAGACTGACTGTTTATGCATGTGCCAAATGGCTAGGCTAGTGAAAGAAACATGGCTGCTTTGGTAAGACCAAGCTATATTATTCAAGCTCTAAATATGGTACAATTACTGGAACCAATAGCAGTGTATTGCATCATATTCTGGGGACCAATATAGCAAATCAGCTTTCATCATCTCTAGTAGTAGAAAACGCTGCAGCAGACGAGCAAACTGGTGCCCTGTACATTTCCTTCCCTATATATAACAAGTTGAAATATTTATCGCAACTCTAACTCAATTCATCTTTATATCAACTATATTGTAGAATATATATATATATATATATATATATATATATATATATATATATATATATATATATATATATATATATATATACGTATATGGACACCACATAATCTTTTCTAATAACATGATGCGCTATACCTTTTATCTGTGAGTAAAACCCAACGGATTTATATTCATGTATAATCAAATACTAACAACTAACAAGATAGTTTTTGAGAACAAAAACACAAAGCAAAAGATTTATTGCTTTCGTCATGGCAATTTAGGTCAAAAACTGTTGGTTAACTATTTTTTATTATTTAGGTTGGATAAAATTTGAACCCATATTTCTTGAAGAAAAAATAGGCCCAAACCAGATAACCATTTTCGAACCCACATTTTGATCGTCTCTTCTTTGCTGAATCATTAAGTATATATACACATACACATATTTGATCGTATTGTGTCGAGTAGAACATATCTACGTAATAATATACTCTTTAGGAACATTTGCAGAAGTAATAACACACACACACACACGTTTGATTGTATTTTGATTTAGCCACTTTCATTTTTTTTCCTTCTTCCTTAAACGTGTTCCATAATTATTTTCTTATATTTTTTTTTTAAAAAATTATCCTTGAACAGCTTTTGCTTCTATCAATCTGTCATCCATTTTTAAAACCTTTTTTCATTCTAAATTATAAGATTATTACTAAATTTTAAAAGTCAAATGGACACACTTTCAAACTTAAAATTAATTAGATCGATTGAACATTATGAAATAATAAATTTTATAACTACTAGTATTTTTAAAAAATATACAATATTTTTTATTATATTAGTTTTGAGTTTGCAAATATCTCAAGTTGATTTCGAAAAATATATAATGATGTTATATTTCAAAACGGAGCAAGTATTTTACTTCTTCCGATTTATAAAAGGAGTTGGTATGTTAATTAGTAGTATTTGTTTGATATTCATCATTGCTTATCTGATTTCTTTGAAGTACTTCTTTTAACTATTGGGTGGGCTAATTATTTTATAGAAATTATATTTTTGAAATGAAAAACATATCCAAACTAGATAATCATATTTTAACCCATAGACTGTGGGTGCCACATCTGGTCCACATAGCATACACGTGTTCCTCAAACTCAGAACAACAGAACAGAACAGATAAAGAAAGGAAAGAAAAGAAAGCTGACTACACCCACCAATTAGGACGTGAATTTCAAGGTGCTCAAATTGGTCTAAAAATTGTGACATATAACAAGACATTAGAATTTGTGTAAAAAAATTGTTACATAATACGACATATTAGAGATGGTGTCAAAAAATTTGTAGGGAGAAAATCTACAAATTTTATAGTGTATAAAATTTTTTAGAGAGGAAGAATGCATAAAACATTAGACATAGAAGGGGAAGGAATATAAAAATTAAATATCATAAATAATTTATTTAATTGGATCATAATAATAATGGTAAGCTTGAAATTTGAAATATGGATAGACCTATATTTGACATGGTTCCAAATCCACACAACCCATATTAAAAAAAAATAGGTAATGTGGCTTTAATTCTTAGATGGAACCATAACCAAATTTTGTAACCCAAAATCAACCCAAATTTTGTCTTCTTTTCGTACCTAATTTTCCCCCTCTTTACGGGGCTGAATGAGTACCACTTAATAAGGATGATTTCTCAAATAAATCACATGACAGTCTAACTGCCGAATTGAGGGGCCACCTTCTGGTGCTGATGATGCATACTCACCAACAGCTGTCGGATATGTATTTTTAACAAACATATTTCATATCAAAAGGAACAGCGAGGCAAGCATATTGCCAGGTGTTAATTAACCTCATCCTTTTTAAACATTTTCCAATACATATAATCTACTAGTTTCTACTCAGTAGGAACGAAATCATACAGAAGTTCAAAATCAAGGGGTACTAGATAAAATATGAATACATGATGTAGTTTTAGTAACTTTTTATGGTCCATCTAATTGGTGATCCTTATATACTTTTCATTTTTATTAGTAACTAACTTCACAATAGGTACTCAATCTTTATAGCTCACACCCAATAATGTTACAGACTAACCTTTTGGAAATCTGCTACCCAAGCCCAGGTGGCAAAGTTTGCTCCAGTTGCAGGCCGCTAACTGAGGAGATTTTCCTAGGGCCTTTTTCCCTTTTGAGCCCTGTAAATAAAACATGAGACCTAGATTACCTACAGGCAAATTGAGGAATGAGGTAAGATTTTACAAAGGTGACAGGACAGACCTAAATTAAGCCTTTAAACTTTGTTCATGTATTTGGTATATCTATTCGGTTGTTCCTTTTCCTTAGATGCTTTCATGTGGAATGCATGTCAACAGAACTTAACACTAATCATGAATTATGCATCATAAATAATGTAATTAGA
Organism: Panax notoginseng; assembly: GCA_016801055.1. Classification (NCBI taxonomy): domain Eukaryota; kingdom Viridiplantae; phylum Streptophyta; class Magnoliopsida; order Apiales; family Araliaceae; genus Panax; species Panax notoginseng. Next base: position 22,422,644 of record CM029013.1, on the reverse strand, counting down.
TTTAGGGTTAATTTGGATTCTATTGTTGCAATTTTACAAGTGTTGAATCCTTAGTAATGCAGTTTTGGGCTGCGTAAATAAGCTGCCAGGAATAGCAATGATATCCTTAGGTTTAGCAACTCCAGTTTATTTGAACAAATCCCCAACTCTTGAGCTTTCTATACAAGTATTGCAATCCCTTTTGGCTTTTGTTGCCTTCGCCGGCCAGCATAGATCCCTTGTGAAGGTAAAGCATTATTTTCTTCTTACCCTTTTATCTAATCTGCGTAGTCTTTTCCATATGTGGACCAGCTTTCTCCTCAGATACCACTACAGCTAGAGCTCATTGGTGATACAATTCTTATGTATCTTACACGAATCACGAATGTCAAATGAAACAAAATACTGAAAGGTAAATCCTACTGAAGGATGTCAAGTTTTCTTTGACCAAAATAATTGCTAGTGATTTATGTAAATCACTAGCAATCAACCATGTAAAAATCGTGGGCAATAAACATGAGGCAACTGATCTTACCTAACCAGAATTGGTAAAACTCATATACGTGTTCTTAGAAGTGAAGACTTCTTGATGCAATTGAAGCCCTATTTGGTGAAGGACAGACCCAACAAACAAATATCAGATTTTATCTCCCAAAAATTAGATGTAAAAAGACTTGAAAGAAACAGCACTAAAGATTAAAAAGCTCAGACCATGCTTGCCGACATCTGACAGCTTCTTGACGAACAACCCTTTTTGGATCATTAAGAGCTTTTGATATAGATAGTAGAACCTATAAACAGAAATAAGAATTGAATCACAAGTGAGACACGCATTGACAATTGGCAAAATTAACAATCGAGATAAATGCACTTAAAGACTCCACAATTATCTTCAATGAACTAATAACATGGAAAAATGCTTCTAATAGGTTGAAAATATTTAACTGCAGAATAGAATAAATGGTAAAAACTGTAGAAAGAAGAACAAATATACGAATCATATCAAAATTTATGAAAGAACCTGAGTTCTCATGGGGTATATCCTCGCATAGGGCAACTCAGACATGGCAATAAGGCACTGAATCGCCGTCTCTCGAATCAGCTGAACATGTCAAGAAATTTTATTTTCATTAAGTTGGAACAGAAAAATGTGTAATGGATGTTTATAATCCAGTATTGTTTCATAAGGAACACAAAATCTATACAAGACAGGTCAAATAAAACCCACAATGTTAAGAACAAATATTAACTCCCATCTACTCAACTCCAAAGATCATAAGCACCCCTAGGAATATGGCAAAAGGTTTCAACTTATTGTAATCACGGGTAAGAATTGATTTCCCTATTGCCAATGAATGGCAACCTTCTATTTTTCAGTTTTCATTTTGGATAATGAAGGAACCTGTAGCCTACCCTTCGGGTTTACACTGGGTGAATGACCTAGCCCCAACTGATTCCTAGGAGTTTTGAACCATGACATGTACCTGCAAGAGGTATTTATAAAGAGGACCACCATCTCTTAAGCCAACCCTTAGGGTTATGACAGCTTTCGATTCAAACACCCAATGGGTCATAATATCCAGTTTTAGAAAATATTTGAAATCTGGTAAAAACGGGTTCGTTTATATCTAATAGAATAGACAATTTATGCAGTATATACAATCAAATGCTTTATTCCTCCCCTAATATTCCAATAAATTCGCAAATCAGTCAGAGAGGCGATACAGATTACAAATTAGTAAGAAATGCAGTATAAATAAACAGAAGCTACCTTCTGTCTTGCTCACAATTAGGTAAAGTAGCGTCACCATAAGGTAAATATAAGTAAAGGGGACATAGCAATTGCTAAGATGGAAGGGGAAGGGAATAAAAGAAGCAGGGGAATTCCCTGAGGGTTACCAAAACCTCGTTTCCTCCTATGTGGGTGGGAAGGGGCAAAAGAGATCAACCCCCAACCACCCCTTATTCCCTCCTGCTTTCTTTGTAGTCCCTACTTTTAGAATTTAAATTAATTATTCATAACGCACTATTTATTTCCTTTCTCCTCTTTTTCATCTGTTCAATAATCAAAAGAAGAGAAAACTTGTTCCTTTCCAAGAATTCATTAATACTTGAAGAACACAGAAATAGATTTTCATTTTTCAAGTCGTAATCTCACTCTCTATCGAGGGAGCTTGAGTTTGTGGGGGTAGATTGTCCCATTACCAAAAGAAATTTGTCTCGTGGAAGATTTTATACCATCATATGGGGGTAGGAGAATAGCTCAATAAGGCGTCCGATAATGATATTTGCATTCTCTACTACAGCTTCTTGTCCTGCAGGCATAAGTTAAGAATAAAAACTCTTATACGAGTGAAAATCCATAATAGGAAGAGTCGCATTTAAAAGTAATAGTCTTAGTCAGGAAGAGTAAAGGTTATTTTCAGTTTTTTGAAATAGTGACAATTTTTATTCTTTTCGGTCACAAATCGTAATTACATAAAACTCGAATGCATATTAGATCTATGACATAGTTATGTTTCCGCCCGGGGGATGAAATAAAGCTATTAAAATAAATTTACAACAACATTCCTCATGTTGGGTCCTTGCAACATCAAATGTACTTGTAAATAGCTATAATATTTTTTTGGAAAGTAATAAATTCTAACAAACATGAAAGGTACACCCTTACCATTTTTATCCGTCATTATTCCAGATAAGACTAGCAAGACATTGTAAACTATATCCTTATTCAGAATATCCTCGCTCAACATGGACAAGCCATCTAGGAGCATGGGGATGAGCTGCCCAAATAAAATGGCACAATATTGCTTTATTGCTCTAGCATACAAATCTGAATATATACAAAATAAAATATAATTAAATAAAATCGGATGAAGGTTCTGAGACTATTTAGTACAAACCTTCTTTGCTTCACTCAAAATAGCGCTAAGTGGAGTACAAGATACAACATGAGCAAAAGCTCGATACAGCATGGCTCTGAAATAATAACAGCAGTTTATAATAATAATAATAATTACTGATTCAAGCAAGAATAGCCACATAACATTTAGTGAAAAAATCATCTCTCCAAGCCTTGGTGAGTATGCATCAATTTTGATTAACAATAAACATCATGGATCAGGAATAAAAATAATCAACGTATCAATAAATAATAAACACCCAAATTCAAGATAAATACTTAAAAAGTTATATTCTATCCTAAGATAAGACTATACTGAAAACTATATAGTACATTATACTCCTTTATGAATTTAGAAGGTATCTCTCAAAGCACTTGCAGGCTTGCTGCATCATTCTTCTCTAATATGTCATCTATTCCAATAATAAACAAATAAATAACTGATGATTTCTATATTTGAATTTCACTCCTGGGATACCAAAATAGCAGATAATATACACTACAATAAAAAATTGAAATAAATTTAATTATGCTCCAAGTCTCAAAGCAACTAAAGAAAAATAATCTAACTTAACTACTCCTACTCATGTTTTTTAATGTGTTGTATAGTTCTATATTGTAATTAGTGTATTTTTCTATATGGCAGGCATAAGCAGCAGTGTAGCCAATATATTAATTTGTTAAATGTCATCAATCATCATATATGCCCCCACAGGATCAGGCAAGGTTGTAGTTAAACTATAACTTCATTATGATGCATCAAAATTTTATTGGATAAAAGAATAACTTCTATTAGAGTAGAAACAGCATAAAAGGAAGGGGAGCACGAGCAGAAACAGACATATTTTCGGTCGCAAAGAGAGCTAGCCAATAAGTGATCACTCAGCAGTCCACAAAACCTGATAGAGGCTATGTGCAACTATAACTAGGTGAGAAACCCATGTAACTTGGATAAGCTATTCTCGCTGAGAATGAAGATAAGAACGACATCTACAATCCTGAAAGATCTTAAGTGGCATTCAGGTATACCTTGAGATTGTTGAATCAGCTTTCACTACTGAAGATAGTAAGATGGGTAATACAATACTGAAAAGGCGTTGCTTATAGAGTGGTTGTATGGTTGCATGAAACCTTCTGTTCAAGCAAGTTTCAGAGTCACTAATAAGTATATGAAACGCATCCGCAGCAGACCTCATCAGATAGAGCACTTCCTGTTCTGCACTGTCCTTTAGCTTCCACGACAAGATCCCCATACCACAATTCAAAAGTAAGCAACTCAAAAAAGTCAAAATTATATCTTTCACTTTTTCATGACCTCGCATGAGCAATCCTTTCCCTATCCAGGCTAAACCAACAATGGCATGGGTTTGAAGTAACCGGTTGTTTTTACCCCTAAGCCTTAAGTTTTTAATACCTATCTCATTGCCATACCCAGTGGCAGAGCACTTTGTTAAAGGATCAGTATTACATGAGCTCCATCCAATACTGCTAAAAATCATGTCCATTGCTTCTTCCAGACTACAATCTTTTGAAGAATCCATCCCATTGATTTTTACAGGTAGTTTGTTAATTATAGAACCCAATGCCTGAGCTGATGTAACATGACCATTGAGGTAAGCAGTCAGGAACAACTGCAATATCACTTTTACATTTGCGATATGTGTTTGAGGTCGAAGTGCTATAATAACTGAAGCAAATAACGAAATGATCCATTCATCTCTGCACGAGAAACCGTCAAACTGTGAACCATCAACAGTTACCAGAGTTGTTTCGGACATCGACTCCCTCACAAGAAAAGAGGTGCTCGATAAAAGTATGTTGAAAGCCTTGCGAACGATAATGCCCTGATTCTCCTCCAAACAAATCCCAACAGCATGTTTCATCGCCGCCATTGCCACGGGAAGAAGTTTCTGAAACACATATACATAGTCGTTATTTCTCAGGGCAGATTTTCAATTACTACCAACATCAGTAACTGCAGAAGCCAGCACAATGATACAAAGAAAATGATGATGAGATACATAAAGGCATAAATTGAAGGTACGACTGAGAGTTAACTACAATAGTCATATATACGCAGCTGCTGCACTTGCCTCTTTCTGAAAATCAATGCTGAAAGACGTGCTATTTTCAATTTGGTCCCAAATATTAACTGCAAAATGTAGTGGAACTTCCTCAAAGCCTTGAATACTGTCAAACCTGGTCCCATGGAATAAGTGTTTCATATGAGAAGCGTTAGCACAATAGATATAACAGGAACAGGAACACAAAGCAAAATACAAAAAAATAAAAATGCAAAGTCCAACTCCGTCTCTTCGGACTTCTGATGTGATTGATGCACACCGGTCGGTATTTTCTTATCTAGGACAAGAGCTAGGACAAGAGCTACACATTTACGAAAGAGTTCATATGTAATTACATATGGTTCGATTGGGGAGGGAGATATTGGTTTTAAATTTGTCTTTTCTGTTCTCTTCATGGTGTTTGACACGTTCCTTTCTATGTTTTCTTTCAGATGTGCTGAAAGTGTTGATATATCCACCCATTTTTGTAATTTTAAAGAATAGAAGGAATGCTTTTCTTGAACAAAGTGAATATATTTTTTATTTCCATAAAAATATCAATCTCACAAGTGGCAGCAATGGAAGTGAAACTAGATAAGTTAGAAGTAGGAAAACCATTACTAGTATGGCTGTGTTTGCCAAGGAGGCAAGGACAGATGTGCCTTCTCTAACTAGCTTGCGACATTTATACCTTCTGTCATAAATACAAAATAAACTAACATTTTCTTTATCAACAAAGGTCATTATAAAATGCACCAACAAAATTTAATAAGCCTCTTCCACTAGGAACTGTGCAGTAAATGCAGAAAATCTGGAAAATAATGGAATAAAAGTAAGTTGTTGGTGTTCAAAATATAGTTGTTAACCTAGAACTTCAGTTTGAAAACTATGGAGAAACAAAATAATTAAAACAACCGATATTAGGGGGAGCAAGTTCAGAAAATCCTCAGTAAAAGCATACCACGGTAGCACTTTGCTCGAGTAACATTCCAAAAGAGAAATTGTTGTTTCAGCTAGCTTTACATCCCCATGGACCTACGCCAAGCATGTTTTGCTCAAGTAACATAAATAAAGGAAATAGCAGTCTTTAGATAAATTGGAGGGAAGCATAAACAAAATAAAAGGATGAGCTAAGAGGAATCATGCAATGTCCTCAAACATAAAGTAAGAGATACTTACTTTGATGGATTGTTGATATTTTGCAGAGTTTATAATGTATAAATTTATAAGGTGTTTAGACAAGTTTAGAGCAATTAAATAATTATGCAAAATTAACAAGTAATCTTCTCAAGTATGGTGAGAACATTGCATGTCAACCTTTCACTTGTACTACAATATCAGGATATTGAATAAGGGATTCTAACAGCAGACATACATAAACTCCACATAAACAAGTTGATAAAGCCTTGTCCAAGCCCTGGAGAATTCTGAGCATATAATCCAGCCCAGACATGCCGATGCTTGAAATTGTTTCAACCTTGAGAGATGGAGGCATATTAAGATCATCAGAAATCATGAGTGAAGCAATCTTCTCTACAACAATGGTACCAAAGCTTCGTGCCTTCTCAGAGTCCTCAGATTTATGAACAAATGAACCAATGTCCACTAGTGCCTTCAAACCCAACTTCCATAAAGAAGTCTTGTTAAAATCCAAAGTAATGATTGCCATCAACTGCATCAAGATACTCTCATATATGGATTTTGATACTGGTGAGAAGCCACCAGGAAATGTAGCCAAAACTTGGAGGCCCTTCACTGCAATTTATGGGTTTAAAGAGAATGTAAATTATTGTAGGCAAATGAAAATCGATTATTACATCAAACTATATATTTATAGTTGGGCTACACATTTATCAAATAAGTATGTCCAGCAAAGGGAAAAAAATAAGGGGGACTAGATTTTAACTAGGTTATAAAAGTATGAAGCTGGACATTTAAACAAGTAATTCAAGTCCTCGTCTAATATTGATATACTACAACCTAGAAAGATCTGACACCAAGACAGAAACTGAGTTTCACGATATTCACAAAGAACCGTTGTTCATAAAAGGTAATTACATATTTAACCATAATAGTTTGCACCAAATATTTATATGCTGGAAAAGAAACTTGAATGGATTAAAAAAAATACCTCCAGAGTGCAAATAAGCATTGTGACTGCTTTCATCTGTTCCTGTTACTAGGGTAGAACAGAAGGCCTTAGTTAATGAACTAGAAAAGCAACAAAGCATGTTGCACCATGTCTCATGAGCAGGAAAATTAATCGTGGTAAGCTCATCTGAGCCAACAACCAAAGCTCTACACGCAGCAAGGAGTTCAATGCAGAGATAAGTGGCTCCAAAATTGCATTGTGAAGAAAAGGCAATATCTTCATCTGGATTTTGAACAGAAATCCCTAAAGCATCCATTAGGCGAGGGAAGAAATTTTCGAACACTCTGTTGCAGGAATCAATGGAAGCTTTGGAAGAAACAGATAGGATACGACCAACTGCATGTAATCTCTGCTTGCTTTGCATGGGAATATCACTATAGCCCTTAAAACTATGAATGGTGTCTACAGTTGTGTTTATATCTTCATCGCTAACAATCAAATCTAAGAGCAAACTGTTATTTTGAGAAATAACCTTTTGTAGAAGTACAAGGGCTTCTGTCACAATTTCATTGTCTTGAAAGCTCATTCCATCCAGCAATTCTGATTCCAAGGATAGAACAGAATGTGCTGAAGTATAGATTGCATCTTTCAATGCAGACCACAGAGCTTCAACATGTTTTGCCATTCTGTCTGCCCCATACTTCTGAGTGCAATAGCTAAGATACTTCAAAGATTCAACCTGAGGCCGTCAAAAGTAAGAAAGAGAACTAGACGTTGAAAGATAATAACCACTTAAGTAATAGAAGATACGGTAGTAAAAAATGGGTTTGAATTTCGCCAACCTTTGTTGATGGCAGAGAAGAAGAAAGTTTCTCGAGTAGCAGTGGAATGGCAAATGGCTCAAAAAGAGGTGTAGATGCGAACACCATCTAGAAGATGCATAAAGTACATCAAAAACTTGGTTAAAAAGTTCCTACTTAAATTTAAGTACTACCTCTGTCCTGCAAAGGATGTCTTCCTTTTTTGGATATGTTCAGATTGAATGCTTGCCACATTTAGACATTATATTTCTAGCATTATCATTAATACAGTTGAAATTATAATATACAAACACATCAAAAACGTAAAAATATATTGAAATTATAATGTGCATATATTAGTGGCACGTTTTAAAATCCATGCCAAACACATGCAAAAAAGGAAGACTTTATTTGCACGACGGAGGGTAGACAATTTTCAAGAGCTTATGAAGGAAAGTGCAAATTCAATTCAATCTGGTTGAAACAGTAGTCTGTTTCCAAACAGATTTGTCCATCAGTAATGGGGATCACATTGGTGGGAATATAGTCCGATACGTCTCCAACTTGTGTTTCAATGACCTGTAAGTTAATTGCATTTAATTGCAAGAACCTGTGCTTTCAGTATCACTCTTAAAGTACAGATTGCCTTAAAGATAAGCAATTAATCAAAACCTAATTAGACATGTGTATGTTGTGAATATTTCACATGCAAATCATACATGATGTACCTTCATTCATGAATCCTCAATAGTCCGATGAAATATACTAAATACTAATATTTAATGCAGACTTTATAAGGGTAAGATATTGATGAGTGGGTTTCATACCTACGAATCAGACATCGTTCAACTTAAATTATTGTTAATTCTATTGATTTTGTGATACATTTCATGCATTTGCATTGTTTTTGTAGGTTATGATGCATTGGGACTGAATTGGGATGCAAGGATGGAATTAGCATGCAAAAAGGCTGAAATTGGGCAGAAAACAGGCCAGGCGCAACCGCGCCTCAAATACAAAAGAATCAGTGGCAGCGCCTATCTGAAGACTGAGATCGAGATTTTTACTAGCATGCGCGGCCGCGACCGCGGCCGAGCGGGAATTTGCCAGAGTTTATTGATTGATTCCCAAGCCAAATTGGATTGTACTTTGATGTTTTTAATTCTTTTAGGACTTGAATTTATGTCAGTAGGCTATAAATAGATGTTTGATATTCAGTAGTAAGGATGCAACCTTTGTGAACTCTAGAACCCTAGTTAGAGGGAACCTGAGATTGTTGATTGCATCAATTGAGAGCCAACTTACGGAGATTTGGAGATTGCATTGAAGAACACGAAGAGTCAGAGATTGGAGCTGATGAGTTTGGAGATTCTCAACAGAGTTTTTCTTATTCTCCTAACTTCTTTATCTGTACCTGAGATGTTATTTAAGTGCATTATGCTAGTTTTCTTAAGTACGATGAACTAAATTCCAATTAGGAATACAATGGAACCTTTTGCAATGCATTAATTTCCACTTATTTATCCTATTGAGTTGATTATTATATTCTGTGCTTAATAAAATAATTGTTTGGCCAACAGTTAATTATCTTTGATGGAATTGAAAAAGAAAATTTTAGATTATATCTAAATATAATAACGCGTGAATTTGTTGATTCTTTCTAGAATAACATAACAGTTTATGAAATGAAAATACTTGTATACCATGCGTAACTTTGTTAGGAGTTTGTACTTAATGAATCTATTTTAAGTATCTTGCATTAAAATAGCAATATAACTGAAATATATATTTTTATTAATCATCGAAAGATGTTAATGAATTGATAAGCAATCCTAATTAGCAACTCATTTGATTAATTAAGTGGAAATAAGGTAAGGAGATTATTGCAAAGTAATTGGGGAAATTGTATTCTTATGTCTTAATTATCTGATGATCAATTCTTGTTAGTTAATTTAGTTTTTGCTTTTATTTAATCAATTTCACAAAATTAATTGAGGTGATTGTTTAAGTAGATTTAAATTGGTAAAAATTGATAATTAGAGTAATTGTTAGTAATTGTTCTATGTGGGTTCGACATCCTTCTTACTTCTATATTACTTGATTGACCGTGTATACATGAAGTATTTGTCATTATATAAAACAGATATATCTTAGTTGAGCATGGATTTTCAAAACCTTGTCCATTTTTAGCCTCCAAAAAATAGGAGTACTACAACAATTAAGGACTTAATGTATTAAATAACTGCAATCAAGTCCAGATCCTCATTTGATTCCAAATTGGCTTCAATTGAGCAGTTTGAATGATGGCTTAATTGCGTTATTGGACTTTTTCATTTCTCCTTGCACCAGAAACGTGCAAAATGTAAGTGAAAATGAGACAAATTGAAACCAATTTAGGATTAATCGAAAATTTAGACATACATATATATATATAAGAATATATTCAAAGGGCACCAAAAAGGAGGAGCTATCACAATATAGGCAATGTATACAAAGGCAGGCGGATACCCAAAAAAAAAACACATCCATCCTGACCACACAAAGCCCAATGCACAAACCGAACAACTCTCAGCTATCACAATATAGGCAATGTATACAAAGGCAGGCGGATACCCAAAAAAAAACACATACATCCTGACCACACAAAGCCCAATACACAAACCGAACAACTCTCAACGAGACCCCAAAACTGTACTCCCCAAAAAAAATCAATGAAAGACGCTATATACCCTGGAAAAACCTCATTTTGCCAAAAATATAACATGCTCAAAAACAAAAAAGTTGATATGAAACATCAGTTTCCTCATTCTCAATGTATCTCCTCTTTCTCTCTGGCCAAAAGGTCCACCATAAGCAATTGGCTTGATCACAATTATTGAAAACATTTAAGCTTTTATGCTATAACTTTTCTTCAAGGACTAAAATGCATTTTTGAGGACACTTTAAGGAGTAAAAGTACATTTAAGCCATTTCTAAATGCATTAAGTTATCTATTTCTCCCCAAAACATCAATTAACAATTAGGGGGGACCATTCAATACATGATGACCTTATTTGGACCTCATAACAAGCTGAAAATCATGATCCAATAGTTTAAGAGATAATCATATTCCGGTATGGTGGTCCCTGCCATTATAATCTTAATTGGTCAGATGAGGCAAATCACTAACCACTCAAACAGCAACCCTCACCCCCATCCGCCACCAAGGAAAACAACTACAGGCTCTGCCCATAACAATCAACAACACAAGCAAGCATGGTGAAGTACGCATGAATCAAACAGAAACTATGTATGAATTCAAATGCATGAACTCAATACAACATGACTAGACGATCTTTATGCAGTAAAGGGTAAACCACATATGTACCATGCTTCCCAAATCAATGTCATCATATATAGTTATGACTGTCAAATGAATGTATTCCACAACACAAGCATAAATAGATGAATCTTTTCAGGAGAGTTCAACGAATCAAAACCATGTAAATGAACAAATAAAATCTTGGATGATCCACTAGTAGTTTTCTTCATCGTACGTTCAAACAAAATTAGTATGGGAAAGGATCCAGAGAAACGTTAGGCAAAGACACAACTAAAGCACCCTCAGTAAAATACATACCATCAGTGCCCTCGAGAGCTCTTCCTTCTTCACCTCAACATCTTCCCCTTTTGGCTGGATATAGCAAATAACAAATGAGACTACGCACAAAAGCATATAATATGTAGCACAAGAATATGTAAAAGCCTCTATTTACAACTTTCTAGCTCGGATATATTTATATATATATATATAGAGAGAGAGAGAGAGAGCAGACAGACAGATTAAATCTCCTATCAGTAAAATCAGACCAACTAAGAGTACAAGATATCCTAATACAGGTGGTAGCAGTGATAATAAATGTCTTTCATAATCATGCCCAACCCACTGCACGAAGCAACAAATTTCCCCCAACTATCAAGGTCTTTTCATTAGCCCTAGCTAGAGTAAAACTTAGTCACTTGCACAATGCTATATGTTGACTAATGCTTTAACTTCAAGGATCTGAAAATTCCCAATTTCATCAATAACATTTAACAAGGAAATCCACAAATACCATCGAGTCTAAAATCAATGAGTTTCAGCCACTGATGCAATAAGAAAGGAGAATGTCAATTGATTATCTTGAACTGCTGTGAACTTTTTGTTTTTATTAGAAAAGAAAATTTATTAAATAGAAAGGAGACTAAAGAGTTTGGACAATGTAAACTTTTCAAGTAACTCCACTTTGAAAGTATGTTAAGTTAATAAAAAATTAAACTTTTACATCGTTCCACTTAGATTTAAATATTGTACAGGGATAGGTCAGGGGATCAGTAACCCAAAAAAAATCACTTCAAAACATCATGGGATGTGTGCCAAAAATAAAAACAATATAAATGCTCTAAAAATCCCCGCCTAGCTCCAATTAATCCCCACCTAGGCGCTAGACAGTCCTCTACCGCCTTGATTTGGCTAAACGCCTAGGCCCCCAGAATCAGACCTTTACTTTGAAGCTCTACAATATTTAAATGAATTTGTTAACCCTTAAAAATAATTTTTTTAGTAATGTTTCATGTGCAATTTAAAAATATTACATATACTATATGTTTTGTATAGTATAAAAAGTATATACAATAGAAAAATAAATGAAGTCGCCTAAGAAAATGCCCGCCTAAGCCCTAGGCGCCCCCCTCCGTCGCCTAAGTTTGACTAACGATTTTTAGAACACTGAACAACAGACAAACCACAATTGCAAAAAACAAAAACGAAAAGCAAAAAAATTAATAAAATATTATGTTTTCCTAATTATCGATGTTTAGATTAAAAAGTATAGAAGTTGTCGAGCAAATAGAAGCCCTTAAAATCTGGTACATCCAAAACAAAGAAAAGAATATTACACATGCTTCAAAACATTATTTAACGCATTACATATTGGTTTTCAATAGATAACTTAAAAGTTAGCAAGATGCTGCAGTAAATTTTAGGTTAATTTTATGGGTGGGTTAACGCTGCAGCCATAATTGTGCAGATGAATTTGTTCTTGCTATAGTTATAGTGCATTAAATCTTTCCACATAAGAATAACCATTCACTTCGATAACACAGATTCATTGTAAACCAAAAGACAGTTGTACCCATAACAGTTACAACACATGATTGTCTATGACTTGCGACAGTGACCTCTATAATTTGATATGGCTGTTATATCAGCAAAGAGTATAAAGCAAAGCATTCGATGTCAAACATGAATCAAAAAGAAATTTATGTAGTACAAAAGTTCATAACTAAATGAATTATATGCAGTTATGCACGTACAAATTTACATATCTACATGTATGCACGCATGCACGAGAGATCTGTCTTGCCAGCACACTTCACAAGTTCAATGATAAATTAGCTTATTGAAACATTTGGCTCAAATGAATAATTATAAACGCTACTGAAAGCTGAATAATTTGTGTATTTTCGAGGAGGGCACTAAAAATAATAAATTGTTGACGATACTTGTTCAAAGTAATACAGATATAAATCAAGTCACTTCTTAAATTGATGTATAACATGAGCTTCTGCATTATCATCCACGAAGATGATTTCAAATATAGAAAGCAGATGTATAAAATAGACGAGTACAATTCACTAATCTTACATGTGTAAAACGGATAGGAAAGTAACAGCTCAAATTCTCAAAAAGATCCATAGCAAAACTTTCAAGCGGGCTAGATGGATCTGGAAACAATCGCGTCAGAATCTCGACAATATGAAAAGTGAGCATTAGGCATTGAGGATCCTTTTCTCCATCAATAGATTCACAAATTCCAAAAATAAGGACATCACCCTAAATCAGAAGACAATTTCATTACAATTAAAAGAGAGGCTGAAAATTCTGGAAACAAAGAAAACAGTTGGAAGGTTTTACATATTGGCTATTGCTAACAACAGAAGTAACAAGACTTGCCAAATGACTCGGAAACAACATAAACTACTTGATGGAAAGGAAAAGGAGCCTTACACAATATTTTGCTAAATATTTAATTTTATATGTCCTGGGCTTGGTCAACTCTAACCAGGTAACCTTCGTCACACTCATTAAACCCCCAAACACCTAGCTCCCGAGGCAACCAACACGAAACCAAATCTCTTTCGAAGGCATGATTTGATCACGTCTCTAGTGCTTGAACTAGGCAGGTGAAGCCTCAACTTTACTGTTCGTGGTCGAGGACAATGACAGTAATGACTCAAAAGAAAGATATGATACAATCATACAACACCTAATTCCAAACTCAATCAACAAATTCTAAACAAACATGCAGTTATGGAATATTGGGCAATGAACAATGCCCAAGTGAAAAGATAAAGTAGAAAGAGGCATTTGTGCATGGAGTCATGAAGATACATTTTCTATTGGCTCAAAAAAGAAACTGACAGGTGACAGGAAAATGAACATGCTCCAAACATCAGTTCCAGGCTGAAACTTTTTAAAGTAGAGAACTTATTAGTATTATTATATCGTATGTACTCTGGGCTGAAAACTTATGCAACTAATTTAAGCCAAAAAAACTGTTAACTAGCTAAGAAGACAATTTAAGTAGTTAAGAAGACAATTTAAGTCATTTACTCCTTGCCATGAAGGCCCTTCTCAATAAGGCCTTTGAGTTCAGCCCATAGCTTCTCATTTATCTTTTAAGTCATAATTCAAAATTTTAGAAGTCAAACTCCAGCCACAATATGTTTTATAATTTGTATCCAGCCTATATTGCCTTGAGAAAACTAATGTAGTGGTGGGACAAACAGCTGCAATAAGAAAGGAAGTGACCAATACCTAAATTAACCAGGAGTTTAAGAGAAATGATTGCTAAATTCATGTAATAAGATATCTTTATCATACCTTCTGTGTGTGTGGGGGGGGTGTAAAGTCATGGTTTAGCTTTTTACCACAGGGAAGAATCATGTGGGCAATACATTAAATCTATATTAGCCTCATGTGTATAAAGCAAGGTTCACAATAAAACGTAGGGAAATATATAGAAAACATACCAGCGGCACTAAGTCATCAGGGTAGCGATCCAAAAGGTATCCTAGAAGTTCAAAACAGATCTGCAAGAAAATTCCAACGATAAAATTTAAATAGTTTCGTATATACATAACTGATTAACATCGTAGCATGATATATTAGGTAGTAGCAAAAAAATGATCCAATGAATCAGCATCGACACTATAATACATTTCATCATACCTTCCTGTCATGCTGTCCTAATGATTGAACTTGTACATTTTGCAAATAAGACTGGGCAACTGCTAGTGCTTCAGTGCCACCAACCATACCAACATTTCCTTTCCTCTTCAGTAACGCCAAGCAACCAACAAGTGCACCATGCAACGCTCTCCAGTCTGCCTGATATGAATATTATATTATCTACCTTTAGGATAGAAGTAAAATATATTCAGTATCTACTTGTCACCATAACAATTTAAAAATCATCACAGCAAAGTGTGGAGTAAGGTGTTGATCCATGTAATTCAATTGCCTTTGGGAGCATCGCACAGCGAAAAGGGCATCAGTTATGCAGCAGTTTGAGAAGAGGCTAACGGACTAAAGAAAGGTTAGCTTTATCTAAAGATAGGAGACATACTGTGATCTATATATTTTTCTTTTTGCCTTTCCCAATGTCTGACAGAGGTAGAATGGATAAAATTCTGTGCAACTTCTAATGGAAGTGGATGGAAGAGGGGTTTATGTATCACTTTGAGAAGTAAAAGGATATATGTATCCCTTTGTCTGAGGCCTTGAGATTAAGGATATTGGCACTTTTAACCAATCCCTTAGCTGTTTCTGAAGGAATATTTTTGTTAGAAGTTTGACCTCAGGTCAGGTGATGGGAGCAATACTTGAAAATCTAGGATTCTGTACAGTGTACCCTTTGGATGTCCACAACAAGGGTTTGAAAGAAATTTGCTAACCGTATACACAGAATCTTTGAGGTTAGTGATGATTTGAGAGAGTAACTTTGCAAAGGCTGTATTAGTGACGCCCTCTGTGTGTTTCATTCCACAACCTTATTCGGGTTCACCCATGAGGGCCCTCACTATGAGAAGGATAATGTTACAGTCAATTCCTAAATTAATTTCTTTCACCAATTCATCATATGGCCAAGGTGGAATCAAATTTAATTGTATGAAGGCTGCATAACAGCTGAAGCAATTACTGTCCTTTTAAATGAGCTTAGTTTTGTGCAAAGTGTCCTATCACAACTTTATCCAGAATCCTTGGATGGTAGCCAATGATTCTGACTAAAATCAGAATATTACTGTAAGTTCATATGCATATGGATCAAATCTTGTGATTGATTTGAAAGAGAGAATGAAACACAATTGGTGCAAACACTTATTTTAAAATCTTGTAACTAGTAACTTAGAAGAATTAATGAAATGAGGAATGAAACAAAAGTCGTAAACATTGAGAGGGTTCAAAAATACAAATTATATGGAAACAATTAAAATTAAGATATTCTCTTAGTGAATAGCTAAATAATATTTCTGTTACATTATTGCTCGCTCACCAGCCTTTCTGTGAAGAACCCTATCAAGCTATGTATTGTAGCATCTTCCAGTGGCTTAGATGCCATACAAGTCAGTAATTCTGCAAGAAGGAGAATACCTGAATGGCCAACATGGCCAACAGACATGTAAAATAAGTGAGAATCCAACATGAATGATATATAATAAGCTAAATTTAGGGGATGTTTGTTTAGGACTTAATGCATCTGAATGGCTTGTGGTCTGAATCGGTCAGTCATTCAGTTCGTTTGTTTTGAATAAAAATGATCTTAATGCTAAATCGGTAAGTCCAATTGGGCAGACCGAATAAGCTACTATTTTTTGGCTTAATCATTCCTAGCTCACTGAATGTATTTTTTACACATGTTGCCCTTCTTTTAAACTTCTCGGTGATCTTCTCCATCACCGATTCAATCTTTGAGTTACTGTGTATATGAGAGAGAAAAAAATTGAACTTTTGAAGCTAAAGATTTGAGATTTACAAATGAGTGTCTAGAATGGAAATTAAACTACTAAAAGTATGGGAATTAAATCCCATTCAAATCGCATCCGATCTGAATCTTTTGTTTTTGTTTTGTTCAAGTCAATAGGGAGGAGTGAGAATCATGAATTAGTAGAAGGGTAGATCCAGATTTTATTGAGAGAATCGGAGACTAGAGGGGAGAGAGTGAGACCAGAGGAGGAGGAGGAGGAGGATGAGAGAGAAAATGGAGAGGGTAATGATGGGTCTACAGGGAATAGGATTAAGAGTGAAACCAGAGGAGAGAGAGTGAGATAAAATGAATGGAGAAGAGAGGGACAATGATGGGTCTAAAGAAATAAAATATACTTCAGGGGTAAAATAGTAAAAACAATATTATTCAGATGTTTTGTACATATAAATTATCAAACAAGAATTATGTTTCATTCAGTTCATTTAGATTGCTTAAACATTCAGGCCCCTTACTCCCTTAGGATGCTGATAACAATATATTGTGAATTTTTGACTTAATACTGATCTAACACAAGCCAACATTCTCAAAAATTCTCAGAAGGATTCGAATTGAATAACTTGTGGTCCCTAGTTAGAAATTTATTTTTTTAACAAATTTATTCAATTATTCTGAATAGCTATTGTAAATGGTAATAACCATTTTCAAATATATGTAACATTCATGCTTCTTCATATGTAAAAACACCTCTGAAAATTCCTGATATTTTTCCCATGCTGCACACTATTCGAATAGAAAATTATAGAGCTCAAATGCTGGATTCATGCTTGTGGCTAACTACAATGTTTGCAATAGCAAGTTCTCAATCAGTAGTCAAACAAAATCTATAATGGTAATACATATACACACCCATACATGGACAAAATTTAAAGTTTAACACATATTGGTAAAGATAACTCAAACCCATAAAAATTACATAAGTAGCATGCAAATATATACAGCACTAAAAAAACCACACTTACCTTCAAGAATTAAGACAGCGCACTCATATTTAAAATGATCGTTGATATATTAAAGACCTATAATAACAAAAATTATATATACAAGTAATACATCAATAGAATAAACATTAACTTACCTCTTGCACGAATAATGCTATCTGTGGTTGTCAAGTACATCTCCAACTCTCTAACCTATAGATTAGAAGTTGTAATATATTATAGAAGTGTATGCAATTAATAAAAATAGGATCATAAATAATATCCAAAATCATTAATAAGAAAAATTGTGAGTGTATAAGAAATAATAACAAAATCTAACCAGTGATTCCATAATTAACTTGTCATTTTTCAAGAGAGATGCAATTGCATGTACACTTGCAGCCTGTAAAACAAAAATATATGTCAAGCAATTACAAAAAAGCCCATCTCCAAAAATCAAATTATAGAATATAGAATTATTTCATTGACTAATAATGAATAAAGAGCTTTAAACCAACCTAATCTGCAAAAATATTCTACAACGCCATTCACTATAACGCAGATTTTTGTTTGCGTAGTCAAATAAAAAAATTAGGCTTTAGGTTTCTAGGGTGTTTCGATTTCATGGTATGAAAAAGTGTTGATTTTCTTGTAAGTAGTAAAAAAAGAGCATAGCTTTAGAAGAAGTGAGTGGGAGTTGAACCTGCTCAGCCGGAGAGCTAGAGGAGCCAACGTACGATTCTATGTGTCTAACATAGTGTGTTGAATTCGCCATTGCTTTGCTCACACGCACAAAATCAGGCGCAGATTGGAGAGGGAGAGGGAGAGGGAGAGGGAGAGGGATTTTTGCTTTGGGTTTATTAAGTAAGGGCTTTGAAGTAGGTTTTTGTTTTACTAATATTTTCTAACGGATTGACATAATGCTATTCGTTTTGAAATACATATTACTATAAAATACCCTTAATTCTATAATTTTAGCATTTTTCTACCCTTCTCTTCTACTACTTTACGTAAACCTCTTTGAACTTTTCTTCTCATCCTTTTTTATTTTATTATTTTATGGGCTTGAAGCTTGATGAAGCATATAAACCGACCAAATAACAAAGTCTTTATTTAGGGCTGTATCTGGACGCATATACTGTTAAAAGGGATGGCCGAATAAAACCTTGAGACCCCACGCAAAGGCCCAACCCAATAATGTCGACATCACTTTTCGTAAGATATTTATGCTACAAGAAGAGAAGAGAGATGTATGGAATGAGGTAACTGAAAATACTAATCCAATTAAAACGGACATGGCAGCTGAAAGCTTGTTTACAGAAGTTAGGATACCTCAACAAAAACCCATCAACATTAATGGACATGGAGGAGGAAGAGGAGAAGATATCTTCTTCCCAACAGTCATTTCCCCATATCCCAATATAAACCCTTCTCTCGTCGCTCTCACAGAAGCTATAAAAGCACGTCGTCATGATGATAAGCCATGGATTCACCCTCTTCTCCATCAAACCGGAGCTATTCTCTTCAGAGGCTTCCCCCTCACATCTGCTTCTGACTTCAACCAATTTGTTGAAGCCTTTGGCTTTCTTGAATTGCCCTATGTTGGTGGCGCCGCCCCTCGGACCAATGTTGTTGGTCGGGTTTTCACTTCAAATGAGTCCCCTCCTGAACAGAAAATTCCTTTTCATCACGAAATGGCTCAGGTATTCCTGCTACTTACTTTCTCTCTACCATCATCTTTAGATCAAATCTAAATTCACTGGGGTTACTTTTTCTGATTAGTTCATTTAATAAACGCGCTTTTGAATGAAATATGCATCGTGGGGAGCAATTCCCCTGTTTGATTCTCCAATTTTGATTAATAATATTCAAAGTGTACTATTCTTTAACAATAATTCCACTTTCAGTTTAATCTATGTCTTGGAGTTTCCTCTGCATGATTGTCAGCAGTTTACTGTGTGGGCGTAATTGAGCGATGCAAGCTAGTAGTAAATAGTTAACCTGCCCATAAACAGATTAAAATAACTTAAAATTTTTTGATTGAGTTATGACATTTATAGAATTTGTGTTCAATTCTACATTCTTGAACAGATACCTTGGTTCTTATCCATAAATCAATTCTATGCGTTAATCAATACAGACTCTTTGATGCACCTAATAAGTTGTTTATTGAAACCCTTGTTTCAATAAGTTGTGACTAAACGAACCTGAGTGTTTAATAAGCAAAGGTTTGGGTTCTCAAAATTTATTTCTTCAAGTTGTATCACTACCATTTATACTTGTCATGAAAACTCACTAGGCTTTCTGTAATAGCTTGCCGAGTTCCCATCCAAATTATTTTTCTTTTGCGAAGTAGAACCTGGAAGTGGAGGAGAAACTCCTATAGTTCTTAGCCATATCATTTATGAGAGGATGAAGGGGAAGTACCCAGAGTTTGTTGAACAATTGGAAGAGCATGGATTGATTTACACAAGAGTGCTGGGGGATGAGGATGATCCTTCGTCCCCAATTGGCCGCGGGTGGAAGACCACATTTTTGACCAAAGACAAGAGCATAGCTGAGGAAAGGTTTGTAGTTTTAACCTTATTCAGTACTATAATTATTTGTCTACCATTTAAACTCATCATAGTTCCTGTTCTTCATGAACATTTGACTGCAGTTTCACTCATCATGAGCTGCCCTTTAATATAATTTTTTTTGGATAAGGAAATGTCTTTAATATGTGGAAAAGAGTAGGGATCAAGTGGGATCTCACCCATTGATTACTTTGGACCTTCCAGCAAATTGAATGATCCACTTAATTGAGGTTTAGCATGTTTATGGTGATCATATAGAGCAAAGAATGGAAGGGATGCCTCAGTTTCACAGAACTGTAGCTGCCAGAGTTTGTTTGTCCGGTTCAAAATTTAGCATTAACAAAAAGTGGTCCTTGTTCTTCCGTTGCCAATTTGTCACCTATCCCATTTACCTTAGTTTCTTATATTTTCCTTTTATTAAATTTTCCTTTGGGTATGGCTCCTCTGTGGGTACAAGAGGGAGAGGATTTAGTGTAGACCTTTACGTTTTCATTTTGTTGAAGTCAAAGCAATTTGTACAAATACAAAGATGGATTTATTTTTTTCATGTTTTTTCTTCTGGGCCTTTTGTACAGGATGAGGGATCAATTGACACGTGATGGCAAATAGTTTGTTTGCCACCTACTTCATACCATTGATCTTAAATCCATCTAGTGGCCAATGTGAGATTCTCAATTTTATTTCCTTTTATTTTTGGCTGAATGGCACTCATGTCCCTCTAAGTTGCCACCCACTTTTAAAATATTAAATATAATTTTTTAAAATGTTAAATTAAATATAATTATTATTTTAAAAATAATTTTATATTTTAAAATATTAAAATTTTGGGTTAAGTCAAACTGGGTCGGGTTTGGTCAAACTGAGTCGGGTTGAGGTCAAATTGAGCTGAAGAAACAGAAACGCCAATAAACTGACACTTTAAGCACTTAATTGACGAAAAATAAACTTTATAGACGACTTTAAAAGGGAGTGGCAACTTGGAGGGACACTTCAACCTTTATTTTTCAAGTTTTCTGGTCTAATTACTATTGTACCTCTCTCTTCCCTGAGTACAACACCACAAGTATCATCACCAACAGATGAATTTAATTCAATGGTTTAAATTAGTTGTACCTCCTCCGTCTTTGGACAGGATGTCTACGGAATGCGAGTTTACTAATCAATCTAGCTAGCAAATCCTATCTTCATAAATAAAAGGAAAAAATCTATACGAATTCCATATTCGATTTATGTTAGTTTTTTATTTGGAATTATTCCAAGTCTAACCCACGATAATGTTTGACAGGGCTGCTAAGCTGGGAACGAAGTTGGAATGGATGAAGGGTTCAGTGAAAACTATAATGGGTCCGATTCCAGCCATCAAATTTGATAAGGAAAGGCAACGCAAGATTTGGTTCAATAGCATGGTGGCTGCTTACACAGGATGGGGATATGCTCGAAATGATCCAGTGAAGGCGGTCACATTTGGAGATGGTAACCCGTTGCCTGCTCATATCATCTATGACTGTCTGAAAATCCTTGACGAGGAAAGTGTTGCCATTCCTTGGCAGAAGGGTGATGTTTTACTACTAGATAATTTGGCCGTTCTTCACTCCAAGCGACCATCCAACCCACCCCGTCGTGTACTAGCTTCACTTTGCAAGTGAAAAAATGTAGAGCTTCCTCTTATAGGCACTTAGTTCCTTGATTGTATGATGAACCATTACTCTATACCCACAAAACAAAAATGTAAATGTTGTTGTAATATTCTGAATCCTTATAAGACTTGTAATGTAACCTTATATGATTAATAAATGATGTTTTTGTGATTGAAATTATGTGTTATGTGATTGAATGTGTGTGGTTTCATTATAAGTATAGAAAATTTTTGTAAAACTTAACTAGAAAATCAGTATTCATAAAAACTTTAAATTACTATTCATAAAAACATTAAGTCGACAATTTCAACTAATCGGATTAGTTAGGAAATCTAACTGTTGAGCAAACTAAATGTTAAACCAAGTTTAGAGTAACCAACTAAGTGGGATCCGATTATGGTGTAAAAAGAGTAAGGATATTTTGGCTATTATAAAAGTATGTAATACTTACAAACTTATAAATATTGAGTATCACCAAATTGAGTTTTGCTAGCTCTTGGTGTGTTGTCAAGCAAAGAAAAGAGAGATCATGCTTATTAGTTATTTGCCTTAGTGCTGTCAAGCATAGAAAGATGAAATGTCGGTTTTGGGTTACAAGTGCCAAGCTTGGTAAGCCATTGGCCTTGTTGGTCACTTGTGAGTGGCTTAGCTTTTGACCTTCTTGTTGATTTATTAGAGGTTGAGCTAGATGGCTTTGTTGGCCACTTTGATTGGTTGTTGTGTGATGATCATTATATCCCAAGTCTTGGTTGCCTATAAATAATACCCTCATGCCATGCTAATAACCTTCATTAAATTCTAAAGCAATTCTAAGAGAGAGCATAGTAAGATCGCATATATTTGAGAGGTAGAAAATTAAGTTTTGCTTAGTTAAGATAATCGTAAAGCTTGCAACTTCAAGAGGCAATACGAAAGATAAAAAATTAGCGTAAACATAAAAGACGCTATCAGGTAAGTTTTATAACTCATTCAATTTATGTATTTACGCAAAGTGCAACAATGTGTTTTAAATTGTTGAATTTCAGTTAATTCTTTATTTGAATTATGAAGTTCATTATATATTGTGAAATGATTTATTCAGAAGAGTTATTTGCCATTTGATTCGGCTTAACTCGGGTATTGAGCTGTTCCCTTCGGAATAATTATTGATGAGACATTGAATTGTTATAATTCTTTATTTGAGTTAAATTTATTGTATCAAACCAAATTATTTTAGGGCGGATTTTGTAGGTTAGTAACTGAAATGAACAACCTTTATTCATGGGGGAATTTATGATGTGTTGGGTAACCAACTCATACATTGTTGAAAACGAAAGTTGTCAATATAGAAAGTGTTATGCATAACATAGGACAGTATTAGGTTGATCCCCTTATAATATTTACAGAGAGTTTTAGGTCTTTATAACTGACGAATAGAATGTTTTAAGTCTTATGACTGACGAACAGTTCTTGGTTTAACTACCCTTAGTTTACTATTATGGACAATTGTTGATATATTTTGTTGAATTATTCATCCCTTTGAATCAAAGAAGTGTGAGTTTTCGTATGTGTTAGACTTGCTGATCTTATGCTCATTCTTGCAAATATGTTTCATTTGCAGTTAAGAAAGTATTACCAGAAGAGTCTGGCAATAGAATGAAAAAGCTAAAAAATAGTAGATAATTGGTCTTTTTTATTTGTAATAGAACTTAAAGTTATAATAAATTTGGAGATTTGATTAAAAGTGTTTGTAGAATTATTATAAAAATGTATAATGTACTTTACATTTAAGCTAGGAAGTTCATTTAACTATGTTAGATTAATAGTATTGACAATGTCTGTAAAGTTATGTCAAGGAAAAAGGGTTGTATAATTGAGCACCGCTTTGACGGAAAGCCTCATATTTCCTGGAAACTGACTAGTTGTTAATATTAAAAGTTTAGGATAGATAAATTGTGATAAAGTTGAGAATAAGGGTTTAGTGTTTGATTGAAGTTATGAAATACTCGAAAGGAAGTAGGATTGGATCGAGGAGTTGCATATTTAATGCATTAGAATAAGTTGTAAATTTTATGTCTTTGAGATGTAGTCGAAAATTGTAAAGTTTACGATACTGGAATAAAGAATATGATGTTAAGTTTTTAATTAAATGAGTTTTTACCAAGTATAATATTAGTGAATATTAAGAAAAGATGTTGCGATTCAGGGATGAAGGTAAATAATTGATGTAATATATGTAATAAACTAGTTAAACCAATAGAATTATTGATAGATTTAAGAGATGAAGTTGTATCGTCAGCACTAGATCAGTGGTTAAAAGAGACCCGGATTCAGTGGCAGACCTAAGCACGGGCCAGGGGGCACCAGCCCCCACTGAAATTTTTGGGGGATAGGGGATCAATATAAAAAAAATTATTTAAGGGGATGTTAAATGAAATTGTTATGTTTGATACTCCATTCGTCTCTTAATATAAGTTATTTTAGAGTTGTACAGAAATATTAAGGAAATGATTGTATAGCATTAAATATAATATTTATTATCTATATTGTCATTGTATTGAAAAAAGAGTGTTATTTATTGGGCAAACAATAGTGAGAAAAGCAAAGTTATATATTTAATACTTGGGGTAATATAACTAAACAATTAATGCTTACTTGAAATCTTCAAACGACTTATATTAAGGGACAAATAGAGTATAAAAAACTATTAGAATAAAGTCATATTGACTATAAGTATTTAGGAGATAATGAGATTGGTCTTAGCACCTTTTTGAAATATTTTTTTTTCATTTGATCCATTTTTTTTTCTTTTTTGACAAATGATAAACATAAGTTGAATTGAAGATATACTAAAAATTATTATTTAAATATATTTATTTCCATTTATAAATTTTTTTGTGATTTTTATCGTTTTAAAATATTTTTAGTTGATATAAGTATTAAAAATGTAAATAAATAATTATATTTTGATTTAAAATGTCAACTAAGATACACATAATTATATTTTGTGAAATTATATTTTTTCGAATTCTCCCGTCCCCCAACTGAATTGTGTGGCTGGATCCGCCCCTGCCCGAATTCGGGGGTTGGAGAGAGCTTTTCTTTCGAACGTCGAGATACCACTAGTCTTTTTGAAGGCAATCTTTAATGATCTGAATAGACCTGACATAAATAAATAAACCAAAAGTGCTCCAAATTTCCGCCACCTGATTATCATGATGATACTTATTTATGAATTTGGTATTCAATTTACTCAGATTAGTATGAATTCAGGACTACACATGATTACAAATATTTATTTTGACCCAAAACTAGCACATAAGCAAGTATATCTACTTAAATTTAAATCTCAAGGATTTATGAGGAAAAAAGCACACTTAAAAGCTTAAGCTTTCAAGTGCTCTATTAAGAAAGCAAGTTTTTAGTAACAGAAAGAATTCTAATCAATAATCATCTAACCTCGCTCGTTCCTTTAGAAAAAACAACAGCAAATGATTATACTTTTGTACTGTTCCGACTCTACTAAGATATCAATTTATTAACCTGGGCTACATATGAAATTAATTAATCCAAAACAACTGATTTATTAATTATTATATTTGTGAACACATAGATGATATGTAGGAAAATGAGATGTTATTTCAAACTTTCATTAATTGAACGACTGTTTGTAATAAACATGCAAGCAAAGAAACACACATCACTTACTTAGTGTATTAAATTTTAAACAATAGGAATAAAATTGAGGCAAAAGCATCTTATATTAAACTTTAATTTGGATTATGAGAATCACCTCTATCTATATACTAATACTTCTATATCAACTGTAGAACATTAATTAACTTGATAAGCATCAAGAGTTCATGATTATTTTTCTTGTAGTTATTGAAATATATACTTACAGCGAAATAACGTACAAAATTCCAAAAAATTAAACGCAACCTATATATATATATATATATATATATATATATATATATATATATATATTAGTCATTTTTATATTTTCTTTGAATTTCATCTTGAACCGCATACTTCGAACACGACATCGATATGGAAAATGAGATTAATTAACCGAACGATTGATCAGACCAATTCCAACAAAATTGACTCGATTCCAAAATCGCGTGAGAGATGAGAAATTAACCGAGTTAACTTCTAATTAATTAAGGATTAACTCATTTTTGGATTTTTATATATAAGGTATTTATGGTCCTTCACGTATACTAATTAATTAGAGCAAATATTTTGAAAACTGAGAAAAAGAAGTCAGACTAACTTAAACTATATACAATGCCTGCCATGATAATTACAAGAAAGAGGTTTAAAACCAAAGAAGCTTATTCAAACAACTTATTTAATGATAAAAGAATAATATGATGGCTGTTCCCTTCCCACTGATCCATTGAAGACGAGAGGATCTGTGAGAGGGCGGGATATCACTGCTTGCTTCATATCTGGCCGTAAAATGCATGGGATCATCCTCAACATATCGTTTTGCCAGCAAGCATGCATGGCCACCTATGGAACAATTTAAATATATCGACGATGGGAAGAAACCGGCCGGCCAAGAGGTAAGTTACAGACACGTACATATAAAACAACTAGAATTTCCAGTCTCCGGCATCATGGAAGTACTGATTTTGTCACAAGAAACCAACAATTAGGAGTAGAATTTAAGTCTGCATGCAGTGGAAATATATAATACTTTCATCTTCATCTTTCCAAAGGAAATGTTAATGTCAAGATCGTCTCCCGCGTCCTAATCACGTAAGACGCTCTGATCCTGCACAGTTCAACAAGTCAACACCAGAAGTTTGACGGCCTGACCGTCGGGGGATAGCTCCGGCGTGAGAGTCAGTACAGGCGATCACAAGGTTAACAATGGAGGAAAAATATTGACTAGTGTCTGAGTGAGAGAAAAATAATATGATTGTGTGTTGTGTTTTGTTACCTCTCCCTTTTTGTGATCCTTGCCCCATACGTTCCCTAGACCCGGTTTACCGTGTCACCCACTATATCCCCTCACCTCCCCTCACCCCCGGTCATCTCAGCCGAAAGTGTGTAGCTTACTTCCCTACCTGCTACCACTGTTACTTCCCGTCGGTAATCGGAGTCCCATCCTCATTAATACCATGCAGAAAGGTGGCAGACATAACAGTCAACTACTACCTTTTGTGATGATTATCGGTCAAAGATAGGATAAGTGACAGCCTGCATAATGGACCAATCCAATGACTAGGCCCAAACCATAGTCAAGTAGCGGGGCCCAAACCATTTGACCCAATACGACAAAAGTAACATAGTCCAAAGGACAAGCCCATTCGGCCTGGCCCAATATGAAAAGTATTATGGCCCAACATTGCCCCCCAGTCTTTTATTAAACAGGATGTTTGGTGGAAGACTGTAAATAGTGTAAGTCCATAGTGAAAGGGATTTGTAATAAACCAAAGAGGTAGAAAGGAATTTCACCGAGGTCCAACTGATAAGTAACAGCCACTAATTCAAGTGGATCCAGAAGCCCAAATGGCACATGCCCAACAGCCTTAAGGACGAAAAATGAAGATCCAATGAACGCCAGCCCACTCTGGATAACCCATTAAGACCAAAATCAGACGTTACCCCTTCCTCTCTCACATCATTACCTCCAATTAATGCGCCGCCATTGGTTTTCGTGCAAAATTTGAAAATACCACTCACTATAAGAGCTGCCATCCATTCACTTTGGATGGTTCCTTCTCTTTCTCAAATTTCTTCATTTTCTCTACAAATTCTCAACAATGGCATCTCAAAGCTCTGATAAGAGTTCTCCACTTCGTGTAACCCCCATTACCTCCGTGACCCCCCACTTAAGCCCTAACAAAGAGGCTTTGAACTCAAACCCCCAAATTGATACCCAGGAAGCTCCGTTTCTTGAACCACTTCCCAACCCCTCCGAATTTTTTAAGAATGAGGAAGATTTTCCTCACGCTAACACACCCTCCACTGTTACTGAGATCGAGCTTCGCAATATTCGTACTCGCTATCAAATACCAGATACCCACAGGGTGAGGATCGCAGCCTCCCATGAAAGAATGTACCAGCGCCCTAACGGTTGGACCGTCGTCCCGATAACGTTTTTGGAGAAGGGAGTAAGGTTTCCCCTTCATGCCTTCTTGATCACCCTCCTAGGGTTCGTTGGAGTTGGGTTCGCCCAATTGGTGCCGAATTCATATATCCATATACTGGCTTACATAGCCTTCTGCTACGAGATAGGAGCTCCTCCCACTGTTGATTCTTTCTTCACCCTCTTCTCGGTTGGGAAGTCTCGGGAAAAAGGTTTCAAGGTGCTGAGTAAAATAGCCCCTAAGCCCAATGCCAGAATCGAGAAGCGATCTCTAATGGACACTCCTCCGAGCAACCGAGGATGGCACAATAAATGGTTATTCGTTAACGGGCCCGAAATCTCCTCTATTCCGGACTGGACTACTTCTGATCGCGTCTCTGCGGACTTCGGAGATATATCCGAGGAGCATGTAAGAGAAATGATGCGTATTATAGAGAAGATACCTATGAAGGAATGGAGCTTCGGACTCCTAAGCAAGCAAGCGTGGTTGTACGACCACAAATGTGAGTTAACTTATATCAAGGTACAGTTTATTGATTTATACTAGTAGTGTCTAAACTGATTCTTTGTATATACAGTGTCTCTTATCAAACCGACTTCGATCGATCGAAAAGATCTGGATAGGTACCTCTCTGGTAAGCCTTCGTCGCCTTCCGTCGAAGTCCCCCTTGAGGAACCTTCGGCCTCCGAAGATCAAAACATCGAGGATCAATCGGCACACTTCGTCGCTGAAGAGGAACCTAACCGACCTCGAAGAAAGAAAAGGGCTATTCGAAAAGTCCGGACAAACCCTCAAGAATCTCAACCCGCTTCTACAGCAAGTTTGATTGATATGCCTGTGAAGGAGTGGATGCAAGCCCTCCGTATCAAGAAGAGGAGGACCAAGGTAACCCCTTTGTCTGCCGACGAACTTCGGATTCCCACTGCCGAAGTTGATCCTCCGATCATCATTCCTGTGGAGATTCAGGTTTCTGAAGACGAGTTCGAAAAACAAACCGAATCTACACCTCTGTCCCGCAAAAGGAAACAACCTTCTGACAATCAACCACCACCGCCTCCCGAACCATCTATGCCCTCTCCGGCACGATCCTCTCCCTCAGTCTTCAGGCGAGAAGCTGCATCTTCTCCCACCGTATGGCCGGAGTTTAATGAAAACTTTCCCTTTCAGCTGTTTGATTCCTTCGTTCGGGAGACCGATGACCATCGGTTCGGGAACAGCTCGATTAGGGATTTAATTGAAGAAGACATGAGTTACCAGGCTAAGGTGAGTTAGTTGTCTAATTTGAATATTTAGAAATTGTGTGCTTCTTCTAATAATCCACCGACTGTCTTTGAATGTCTGTAGGCAAATGCTGTCTTCGGGAGACTTCTTCCCCGATATAATGGATCCGAAGCCGAAGAAGACGCAGCCCGATGAGAGAACGTTATTCTGACGTCGGCTCTGAGCAAAGAGAGAAGGGACCGTGGTACCGTTCTCTTCAATAACGAATGCCTCCAAAAGGATTTGAATAAGTTAAAAGAGAAACTGGAGACAGTCGAAGCCACCCACCAAATAACTGTTAGTACGAACGTAGACCTGGTTCGTAGAAATGAAGCTCTTGTGGGGAAAAACGAAATAATAGTAAAAACTAACAAGAGCCTGGCGCTGCAAGTGAATGAATTCGAAGCTAGGGACTTGAGACATCTGAAGGAACGGGCAAAGCTCGAAGAAGAGCTTCGAGAACTTCGTGCTTTGAGAGATTTGGGTCCCCCTCTGACCGAAAATCTTCGGAGAGAAGTTCAACAAGAATATCGGAAATCAGCTGAGTTGAACGAGGAGATTGTCCAAATGTTCTCGGATGGATATGACGAGTGCCGAAGCAAAGACAAGGCAAGACTTGTCACAGCCAAGGTTGATCCGACCATTCTCGACTCTTCGGAAGACGAAGCTGATTCCTGAAGATGATTTTCTTTTCCCTTAGCTGTAGGATTTCTGTAAAAGTTTCTATCGTTTTGTAAACAATATTATGTAAATGAAATATCAACATTATTCCTTATGACTTCGGTGCATTTACTGTTTATCAATACTTCAATATCGATTCAGCTTGAAAAATGTACAAGCTCCTTCGTGGACTTAACTTAAACTGTTAATTAGCAACTAGGTATAACAGACAAGATGAAGTTAAAGAATGTGGCCTTCCGAACTCAACACTTAGAAAAATTTAGGTAATAAAGTAAAGGAATACTTATTCATTATCAAAGTGTGAGGTAGATCTGCTTTACTGGGGATTCGCCTACCGTGAAGGGCCTGATGAAGTCTAAAGGATGACACTTGCCTACCACAAAGGGCCTGACAAGGTCTAAAGGTCGACAATTGCCTACCACGCAGGGCCTGACAATGTCTTAAGGATGACACTTGCCTATCACGAAGGGCCTGACAAGGTCTAAAGGTCGACAATTGCCTACCACGCAGGGCCTGACAACGTCTTACGGATGACACTTGCCTACCACGAAGGGCCTGACAAGGTCTAAAGGTCGACAATTGCCTACCACGCAGGGCCTAACAACGTCTTAAGGATGACACTTGCCTACCACGCATGGCCTGACAAGCTCATAAGGACCACCTGCCGATGAGGCTACCATCGAATGGTCAGCGAGTCCACCCGAACCTCCTTACACCGATGACATTAACAGCAACGAAGACAAGACTTGTTTGAGAAAAAGAAAATTTTTATTGATGATGACTTAAACATTTACAGACTTCCGGTGTACTGACATTGTATCTACTGAAAATACTTTCAAAGCCTGCCTGCATGCCAAGTATTCTTGATCTCTGATCCGTCCAAAGCCCTCAACCGATAAGTCCCCGGCTTCGGTACTTCTATGACTTCATACGGCCCTTCCCAATTCGGCATCTGCTTTCCCAAATTCTGGGGTGTAGATGCTTCGATTTCTCTGAGAACGAAATCCCCTACTTCGAATCTGCGAAGCTTTACCCCTTTGTTATAATGCTTAGCTACTCTTCGCCGATAGGCTGCTAGTTTGATCAAGGCTGTTTCTCTGACTTCTTCAAGTAAATCAAAATTGGCTTTCAGCCCTTCGCCATTGTATATTTCTTTGAACTGACTAACTCGAAGACTTGGAGATTCAATTTCAATTGGGACTAAGGCATTAGTACCGTAGGCCAGTCTGAAAGGTGAATCTCCTGTTGTGGTCCTCGGAGTGGTCCGATAGGCCCATAACACGCTGAGCAGCTCTTTTGGCCATCTTCCTTTTGCTTCGTCCAATCTGCGCTTGATCCCATTCAGCAGCGTTCTGTTGGTCACTTCGATTTGTCCATTAGACTGAGGATGAGCTACCGAAGTCTTTCTGTGCTGGACCCCCAGTTCTTACAAAAATGCTTCGAATTTTGATCCCACAAACTGACGTCCATTGTCTGAAATCATCACCTTAGGAATTCCGAACCGAAATACTACCGACTCCTTGATGAACTTTAAGCATTCCTGTTAAGTTATTAACCTAAGCGGTTTTGCTTCTACCCACTTGGTCATGTAGTCGATGGCAACTATAACAAAGCTGACCTGACCTTTTACTTTTGGTAGCAGACCTAGTATATCAACCCCCCAGACAGCAAATGGTATGGGAGATAAGATTGAGTATAGCTCTTCTGGTGGCTGATGTGGGATCGGACTGTTGAACTGACATTTCTCGCACTTCTTGACGTATTCATTCGCTTCCTTGAAGATGGTAGGCCAGTAGTACCCCTAACGAAGTACTTTGTAGGCTAATGACTTAGCAGCCATATGGTCGCCACAGATGCCCTCATGAACTTCTCGAAGAGCATATTCAGCTTCGGACGGAGTCAAACATTTTAACAGTGGAGACGAGAAGGCCCTTCGAAACAGATCCCCATCTATCAGAACGAAATTAGCACTCTTGTACTTGATTTTCTTGGCCAGCATCTGATCCGAAGGTAAAATGCCATCTACCAGATACTCCAGATATGGAGTCAGCTAGCAGTTGGTTCGGTCAACGCACATTACCGATTCATGATGAACACTAGGATATTGCAAAATTTCCAAGTAAATCGACCCATCAAAAATGTTAACATCCGTAGTGGCTAATTTGGAGAGTGCATCAGCAATGGAATTGTCGTTACGTTCGACCCCCTGAAATTCGTAGAACTGGAAATACTGAAGCCGTTCTTTCAATTCCGCCAAATACTTGATCATTCTATGACCTCGGGCTTCGTATTCCCCGGAAACTTATTTAACGACTAACTGAGAGTTGCTGAAGATAACTATTCTTTGTACTTCGAGACTCTTAGCTAGTCGCAATCCCGCCAACATTGCCTCATACTCCGCCTCATTGTTCGTCGCTTTAAACTGAAATCTGATGGCCTGTTGCACCTTGAATCCCTCCGGACTGGTCAGAATAATCTCTGCTCGGCTGACGTCCGCGGTAGAAGACCCATGTGCGTACAGTGTCCACGAACTCTGCTTCTGCTGAAGAACTGCAACTAAGCTGTCAGACCCTTCAGCTTCTGCCACAACTTCATCAGCTTCAGAAAACGAACACTCGACCACAAAATCTGCCAAGGCATGCCCTTTGATGGCGGTTCGGGGATGATTTTCAACGAAGAATTGAGATAACTCCATCGTCCATGCAGCTAATCTCCCCGATACCTCAGGTTTGCCCATAATTTTCTTCAAAGGCTGATCTGTGTAGACTATTACCAATCTACCCTGGAAGTACTGCCTAAGCTTTCGACTAGCAGTTATTAAAGCAAAAGCAAACTTTTCAATGTTTGGGTACCTTGTTTCAGCATCCCGAAGGACATGGCTTACATAATAAATCGGGTGCTGCTTACCCCCAACTTCTCGCACCAAAACTGCTCCTACTGCCAACGAACTAGCTGCTAAGTACAAATACAAAGGCTCAGTAGGAGCGGACTTCACCAACAAAGGCGCCGAAGATAAGTAGGACTTGATGCTCTGAAAGGCATCTTCGCATTCCGAAGTTCATTGGAACGTCTTGGCATTCTTCGGCCCTTTCAACGTATCAAAAAATGGCAAACACCTTTCTGCCGATTTGGACATAAACCTCCTCAAAGTTGCAATCCTTCCAATCAGACGTTGAACATCTTTAAATGACTGAGGAGTCTTCATGTTCAGGATCGCTTGAATCTTTTCTGGATTGGCTTCAATTCCCCTCTGACTGACCAGATAAACTAGAAACTTGCCAGGCCCTAATACGAAGGTGCACTTGACAGGATTCAGTCTCAATTTGTGATGACGGACTGTCTGAAAGCATTCTTCTAGGTCATCCAGATGTTTGTGCACCAACATGCTCTTAACAATCATGTCATCCACGTATACTTCCATATTCTTGCCCAACTGATGCCTGAAGACATAGTTCATCATCATCTGGTAAGTGGCCCCGGCGTTGATGAGACCGAAGGTCATTTTCTTGTAGGCACATACCGAACGATGCGTAATGAACTAGCACCACATTTGGGGTAACGGGTAGAAATCCTTTGGACAAGCTTTATCTCTTCTGTTTCCTCAGCTGGCATGACCAACGGCTCTGAGCTACTTTTCGTGAAGGATTAGATCTCTATTGCCATGGTCTGTTTTTGCTTTGACACCCCTACTCCCGAAGTGATCACGACATTTCTATAACATCTTCTGGCCAGATTCAGATCTCCTTTCACCTCCCCAACCCCATGAACCGTAGGAAATTTGATTTTAAAATGAAGGATTGAGGTTACAGCTTGTAAAGCAGTTAAAGTGGGCCTCCCCAAAATAGCATTATAAGCGGAATCTACATGTACAACATAAAATTTGCAAATAATTTCTACCTGTTGGGGGCCCGTACCGAAGATAACCGGCAGTTCGATGGTTCCAGCCACTTTGACCGGATCGTTGCTGAAGCCATATAAAGGGGCCTCATGCCCGATCTCCATCTTCTGCCCATCAAGGTGCATCCTCTGATAAGCATGGGCATATAAGATATCCACAGAAGACCCATTGTCGATCATCATTCGCTTCATATCCACCGAACCCACTTGTGCCGTCACCACCAATGATCCCTCATGCGGTTCGATGGTTTCCGAAGGGTAATCCTCATCTGTAAAGGAAATTACCGTACCCGGGAAGGGTCTGTCAGTCTTCGGGAGGGTACCCGCCACCGACATGACCGAATCCAGATAACTTCGGCGCTTCTTTTCAACAAGCTTGCCCTAAGTACTCCCAGTGATGACATCTATCACTTGTCTTGTTGGCGGTCCAGGAGCGGAGAACACTTGCTGAACTGGTTGGGCTGCCTGAACAGGTCCTCTATCTTGCTGTTGATTCGTTCTGGCAGCCACATAATAAACTAAAGCCCCGTCTTGCACCTTTCTATCAATAAAATCTTTCAAACTAGCACAGTCGTTCGTATCGTGGCCCGAGGCTTGATGATAGTCACAATACTTACGAGAATTCCCTTTCCCGGGCTTAATATTATCTCGGGATGGCTCGAAGATAGGTTGATTTTTAATCTGATCCAAGATAACATCCCTGTCAGCGTTGAGTGCAGTATACGTCCTGTTTACCCTCTGAGCTGGAGCGGACGAGCGTCCTCCGCCCTGTCTCCAATTATTGTTGTATTTCTTTGACCCGCCGTCATGACGACCTTTATTTCCTTCATTCTTACTCTGGTCCCCCTCTGTTCTGTCCCGATCTGTCTCCTTAATCCGATCTGAAGAAGGGCGCTTGAGGCTATTCATGGCTTCCTCTACCACAGTATAACCTTCCGCTTTGTCGAAGGCTTCCGCGAGACTCTTCGGGTGGTGGAACATTAATTTCTTCACCAACTTCTCTGATTTGATCAGATCTAACCCATTCTGAAACAGTCCCACGGCTTGTAGATCGTTCAGGTCTGTCACTTGGCCGACTGCTTCACGGAATCGCTTTACATATTGGCCCAAAGACTCATTCGAATACTGTCGAACCTGAGCCAGCGAGCCAGTTGGTTTCCCTCTTCTTTTGTTGCTCCCGAAGCAGGCGTGGAACTTATTGCACATGTCCACCCAAGATGAAATCGAATCCGAAGGCAAGGTCCCCATCCACTGCCTGGCATCCTTTCGGAGTGTCGTGACAAAAGTATGACACTTAGCAGCATCGCTAAAATCATAATAATCCATCAGTCGGTCGAACGCCTGACTATGGTCATAGGGATCCCCCGATCCGTCATAGCTTTCAATGTGAGGAAACTTCTTGGGGGGTCAGCTTTTTCTTTCAGAATCTCCGCGAAAAAAGGGGATGCCTTTTTTCCCGAAGTATCTTTCGTTTCTGTACCTCGGCAAGCTGCCTCCGAAGCTCCTTCACCTCTTTAACTAGATACTCCACGCCCTCGGGTTGGGACGATGCTACTTTTTCCGGTGACTCCTCCCTCCTCTGAATGGACTAGTCTCTTGTCATAGAACCCCCAACTTTTGAGGGGCTTTCACAATGGCGATGGTCCACAGGGCGGAGTGCCCTCAATGGACTTTCGGGTGTACGACCCCTAGATCTGCTTCGCCTCTGAACCCGGCTGCCGTGGTGGGAATGCGCAACAACGAGCGCCTTCTTTGTATTCTCAGGAGTACGATCCCTGGATCGACCTCTTCGTTTGCTTCGACCCTGCTCCTTAGAACCGACAGGGTGATGTGCCCTCTTCGATCTTTGAGGAGTAGGGCTTCTGGACCTTCTTCTTTCTCGAGGTTAACCCCGAGACTCACGCCCTGACTGAGCAGGTTCTTTCCCACTCCGATGCCCACGTTCTTCAGATTGGACATAGCTGGACGCTTCGTCCCTCAAATCTGCCATTCGAGACATCTGCTCAGCTATATCCTGCCGTTGCTTCACCAGTGCCTCCATGGCCCTATCAGCTTCGTCTGCCATCTTAGCCAAGCGGGAAGCCTTTTTGTCTTGGTCATCCCGGTATCGAGTTCTAGGCGAGGTGCCTTCTACTCGTTTCCGGCCATGACCAGACCCTTTCTCTGCTGTGAAAACTAGCTTTCTCTTGGCTTTGCTCACAGTCCTCGGACGAGAATCTCCATGTGATCGTTTGGACGCCGTGCTGGCATGAACACTTAGTGCAGGTCCCAAACGGTCCTTGACAGATACTCGCGGTATTGATTCACTGGCAGCCATCAGTTGCCCCTCAGGTGTAGGTGTCCTACTCTTCCCCATAAATACCGACGTAGAATGACCACGATGTGATTGAAAAATACTCAGGGCACTAGAACTCAGTCCTCCTTCTAGCGCCAATGTTAACGCCAAGATCGTCTCCCGCGTCCCAATCACGTAAGACGCTCTGATCCTGCACAGTTCAACAAGTCAACACCAGAAGCTTGACGGCCTGACCGTCGGGGGATAGCTCCGGCGTGAGAGTCAGTACAGGCGATCACAAGGTTAACAATGGAGGAAAAATATTGACTAGTGTCTGAGTGAGAGAAAAATAATATGATTGTGTGTTGTGTTTTGTTACCTCTCCCTTTTTGTGATCCTTGCCCCATACGTTCCTTAGACCCGGTTTACCGTGCCACCCACTATCTCCTGACACCTCCCCTCACCCCCGGTCATCTCAGTCGAAAGTATGTAGTTTACTTCCCTACCTGTTATCACTGTTACTTCCCGTCGGTAATCGGAGTCACATCCTCATTAATGTCACGCAGAAAGGTGGCAGACATAACAGTCAACTACTACCTTTTGTGATGATTACCGGTCAAAGATAGGATAAGTGACAGCCTGCATAATGGACCAATCCAATTACTAGGCCCAAACCATTTGATCCAATACGACAAAAGTAACATAGTCCAAAGGACAAGTCTATTTGACCTTGCCCAATATGAAAGTATTATGGCCCAACAGGAAACTTAAAACATATATACCAACAAGCTAGGCAATATTTAATGACAACCACAGCCCCTCACGTGCATATAATTAACTTTCAGGACGGGCTAGAAAATTAACAAACTATATATATTTTACCTTGAAAAGGCATGCAGTAATCATGGGGATATATACAAATCCATCAGGTTAGGATCAATATGGTCTTTCAAGCTCGACATGCATTCTCATGGAGTCGATCGGGTGATTTCCGAAACCATCTGCAATTTTGCAAGCACTAGCTATACAATAATCATTTTAATTAGATATGTAAATGTTTTGCTGCAAGGAAAAAACGTTGCAGTCCATTAGCATCTGGAATCAATATAATAGTAACTTTTTCTCTATTAATTTGCGGGTAGCTAGTCAATAGTCATAGCCAACACACGCTCGTGGTGTTCTTAATATTATTTTTTTTTTTTTAATGATTTCCATCAAACTGAATAAACTCTTTATTAGCCTTAAATGTGATAATTTTAACAAAATGCTTCGGATCTTTTGAATTTAATTTAATATATTTTAAAATTTAAAATCATTATGATTTATTAACAATTGTGAACTTTTTTTTATTTTTTACAATTAGTATTTTTTTTTAATAGTTACAAAATGACAATATTTAATATTTCATTACCTAAAATTTATATTAAATTAACCTTTAAAAATTAATAATAATTTTATACTTTAAAACTGAAGGTTGAGAATAAATTATATAAGGATCGCAGGTAAAATTATTACTTTATACTATTAAATAGCAATATATTATGTAGATAATTTAAGAAATTCTCAAAACTAGTTGATCAATTAATTAAATAATTTTATTATGATAAATAAGAATTACACAATTTATTATGATATTTTTTTCTTAAATTAGATATATAGTATTTTATTATTGAATTGAATATTATAAAAGAAAATGATATACATGTCGATAAATATTATAAAAGAAAATGATATACATGTCGATAAATATTTTATGAAATTAGAGTCCGACTAACGTATATTTGTCGAAATTAAATTGCAACCAACGTAAAAAAATATATAATAAATTAAAATAAAACTTTTCTTAATTTATATCTATCATAAATCGCAATATCTAAAATTTTGATAATATATAGCAGAACTCTATTAAAATTATTGGTTTAATTTAACGGTAATGCTAGTATAATTTATTCTCATCATTGTTATTATGCCATAAGATGAAACTTGAAAGGACCAACACCAAAACCATAATTGACATGGGCCTTTCTTTCTCGCTGTATCTGGACGCTCTACCGTTAGAAGGGATGGCCGAATAAAACCTTGAGACCCCACCCAAAGGCCCAACCCAATAATGTCGACATCACTTTTCATAAGATCTTTATGCTACAAGAAGAGAAGAGAAGAAATGTATGAAATGAGGTAACTGAATACTAATTCAATTAAAACGGACATGGCAGCTGCAAGCTTGTTTACAGAAGTTAGGATACCTCAACAAAAACCCATCAACATTAATGGACATGGAGGAGGAGGAGATATCTTCTTCCCAACAGTCATTTCCCCATATCCCAATATAAACCCTTCTCTCGTCGCACTCACAGAAGCTATAAAAGCACAACGTCATGATGATAAGCCATGGATACACCCTCTTCTCCATCAAACCGGGGCTATTCTCTTCAGAGGCTTCCCCCTCACATCTGCTTCTGACTTCAACCTCTTTGTTGAAGCCTTTGGCTTTCTTGAATTGCCCTATGTTGGTGGCGCCGCCCCTCGGACCAACGTTGTTGGTCGGGTTTTCACTGCAAATGAGTCCCCTCCTGAACAGAAAATTCCTTTTCATCACGAAATGGCTCAGGTATTCCTGCTACTTACTTTCTCTCTACCATCATCTTTAGATCAAATCTAAATTCACTGGGGTTACTTTTTCTGATTAGTTCATTTAATAAACGCTTTTGAATGAAATCTGCATATTATTCTTTAACAATAATTCCACTTTCAGTTTAATCTCTGTCTTGGAATTTCCTCTGCATGATTGACAGCTGTTTACTATGAAGGCTTAATTGAGCGATGCAAGCTACTAGTAAATAGTTCCCCTGCCCACATAAAGATTAAAATAAGTCTATATTTTTTGACTGAATTATGACATTTATAGAATTTGTGTTCAATTCTACAATCTTGAACAGATATCTTGGTTCTTATCGATAAAACAATTCTATTTGTGTTAATCAATACAGACTTTTTGATGATAAGTCATTTTATTGAAACCCTTGTTTCAATAAGTTGTGACTAAACGAAGTTGAGTGTTTAATAAGCAGAGGTTTGGGTTCTCAAAATTTATTTCTTCAAGTGGTACAACTACCATTTATACATGTCATGAAAACTCACTAGGCTTTCTGTAACAGGTTCCCGAGTTCCCATCCAAATTGTTTTTCTTTTGCGAAGTAGAACCTGGAAGTGGAGGAGAAACTCCTATAGTTCTTAGCCATATCATTTATGAGAGGATGAAGGGGAAGTACCCAGAGTTTGTTGAACAGTTGGAAGAGCATGGATTGATTTACACAAGAGTGCTGGGGGAAGAGGATGATCCTTCGTCTCCAATTGGCCGCGGGTGGAAGTCCACATTTTTGACCAAAGACAAGAGCATAGCTGAGGAAAGGTTTGTAGTTTTAACCTTATTCAGCACTATAATTATTTGTCTACCATTTAAACTCATCATAGTTCCTGTTCTTCATGAACATTTGACTGCAGTTTCACTCATCATGAGCTGCCCTTTAATATAATTTTTTTGGATAAGGAACTGTCTTTAATATGTGGAAAAGAGTTGGGACCAAGTGGGATCTCACCCATTGATTACTTTGGACCTTCCAGTAAATTGAAAATGATCCACTTAATTGAGGTTTAGCATTGATCATATAGAGCAAAGAATGGAAGTGATGCCTCAGTTTCACAGAATTGTAGCTGCCAGAGTTTGTTTGTCCGGTTCAAAATTTAGCATTCACAAGAAGTGGCCCTTGTTCTTCCGTTGCCAATTTGTCACCTATCCCATTTTCCTTTGTTTATTAAATTTTCCTTTGGGTATGGCTCCTCTGTGGGTACAGGAGGGAGAGGATATAGTGAAGGCCTTTAAGTTTTGGTTTTGTTGAAGTCAAAACAATTTGTACAAGTACAAAGATGGATTTCAGCCAACGAAATTTTTTTCATGTTTTTTCTTCTGGGCCTTTTGGACAGGAGGAGGGAACAATTGACACTTGGTGGCAAATAGTTTGTTTGCCACCTACTTCATACCACTGATCTTTAATCCATCTAGTGGCCAATATGAGATTCTCAATTTTATTTACTTTTCCTTCTTTTTTTCAAGTTTTCTCGCCTAATTACTACTGTACCTCTTTCTTCCCTGAGTACAACACAACAAGTATCATAGCCAACAGATGAATTTAATTCAATGGTTTAAATTTGGTGCACCTCCTCCGTCTTTGGACAGGATAACAACGGAATGTGAGTTTACTGGCTATCAAATCCTATCTTCATTAATAAAAGGGGAAAACCTATACGAATTCCATATTCGATTTATGTTGGTCTTTTATTTGGAATTATTCCAAGTCTAACCCACGATAATGTTTGACAGGGCTGCTAAGCTGGGAACGAAGTTGGAATGGATGAAGGATTCAGTGAAAACTATAATGGGTCCAATTCCAGCCATCAAATTTGATAAGGAAAGGAAACGCAATATTTGGTTCAATAGCATGGTGGCTGCATACACAGGATGGGAAGATGCTCGAAATGATCCAGTTAAGGCGGTCACATTTGGAGATGGAAACCCGTTGCCGGCTCATGTCATCTATGACTGTCTGAAAATCCTTGACGAGGAAAGTGTTGCCATTCCTTGGCAGAAGGGTGATGTTCTACTACTGGATAATTTTGCCGTTCTTCACTCCAGGCGACCATTCAACCCACCCCGCCGTGTACTAGCTTCACTTTGCAAGTGAAAAAAGGTAGCTTCCTTTTATGGACACTTGCTACTTCCTTGATTGTATGATGAAACCATTTCTCTATACCTACAAAACAAAAAAGTAAATGATGCTCAATATGTATCAAGACTAACAGTACATAAACTTGTTTAATATGACATGAAGCTAACTCGGGAAATTGTTTATGAAGTTGGAGAGATCTTTTCTTTCAAACACAATGATACCAATAGTTCTTTTTGAAGGCAATATTTAATTATCCGAGTAGACCTGGCATAAATAAACGAAAAGTGCTCCAGATTTCCGCCACCTGATTATCATATGAATTTGGTATTCAATTTACTCAGACGAGTATGAATTTAGAACTAGTAGTATCAATTTGTCAAAGACAGGTTATTTGTCCATATGCTCAAGGGTCCAATTCTAAATAGTTTATCCACCCAAAGAAAAGTTTTCAGAGCTTTACGTATTCTAATTAGAGCAAATATTTTGAAAACTGAGAAAAAGAAGTCATACCAACTTATACTATAGACAATGCCATGATAATTACAGATAATAATTACAGGCAAGAGGTTTAAAACCAAAGAAGCTTATTCAAACAACTTGTTTAATGATAAAAGAATATAAAGAACAAAAGCCGCAATCAGCTCCATTGTTGCATTTTGCATAAAGCGCAACTCTCACATAAAGAAGTCAGAAAAGAATATCTCACTCAATATTCACATACAGAAGTCAGAAAAGAATACCTCACCCAATAAAGGAACGCTGAAAAAGGAAAGGAAAAGAAAAGAATAGAAAGAAGAACATATGTTATGTATAATGCAACCATTAGTCCAACTGCAGTGGTCTATCTGAGCTTCTATACACAAAACACTATGGAGATGCAGACAATGTACCAGAACTTCAAAATACTGGAATTCGATAACTTGCTCTGTTAACTATCTTCCTTGAACAAGGCCACTGAATACTTGGATGTTCCCAGCAAGAGTTGCTTCCCACTCCACTGAAGACAAGAGGATCTGTGAGAGGGATATCACTGCTTGCTTCATATCTGGACGCGAAATGGGATCATCCTCAACACATCGTTTCGCCAGCATGGCCACCTATGGAACAATTTAAATCCACGGTTAGAAACCAAGAGGCAAGTTACAGACGCATATAAAACAACTAGAATTTCCAGTATCTGGCATCATGGAAGTGATTTTCTCTTGACTACGATGTAAACGAAATACAATTAACCAGTTATGACATGAAACCAGAAACCAATAATTAGAAGTAGAATATGAGTCTGCAGTGGAAATAAGCTTAATAATTAGTTATTATACTTTCATCTTTATCTTTCCAAAGGAAACTTAAAACATACCAACAAGACAATGACAACCACATCCCCTCTCCCTGCGCAGCTCATGTACATATAACTTTCAGAGCTAGAAAACAAACTATATTTTACTTTGAAAAGGCAGTC
Source organism: Panax notoginseng (assembly GCA_016801055.1). Lineage (NCBI taxonomy): Eukaryota > Viridiplantae > Streptophyta > Magnoliopsida > Apiales > Araliaceae > Panax > Panax notoginseng. The sequence goes on along the minus strand of CM029013.1, from coordinate 22,380,225 downwards.
ATGGGGATACAAATCCATCAGGTTAGGATCAGTATGGTCTTTCACGCTCGACATGCTCATGGAGTTGGGTGATTTCCGAAGAGCTGCAAGCATCTGCAATTTTACAAGCATTAGGGGATGCACTGTACAATAATCATTTTAGATGTAAATGTTTTGCTGCCAGGGAAAAAGTTGCAGTCCAAAAACTTGGCATCTGAAAAGAAAAATGCAGAATCAATAGACATGATGCAACTTTTTCTCTATTTGCAGCTAGTCATAGCAAAAATGAACTAAATAATTCAAGTATAGGAAACTGCACACACGAAGGACATACATCATAATCATTGAAGCATCTATACCAATGTAAAATAAAGAATTGATATCAATCAAAGTGAGACTGTTGGTTTAAACTATCTGATATGGTCATTGCTTGCTTAAGTTGTCCATCTACTCGGAAAAAAAAAGGGAGCATCAATATGATAGATCATGTAAACTTTGGACCAACATAATAAGAAAGACTATAGTTCCAGTATAGATCCAGATCCAGATCCAGTGTTTTTCAAAGAAAAAGTACTGGGGGAAATCAGTTACATGTACGACTATTTCCATTATTCTGGAAGAATTGTAAACTGCCTACTAAAAATTTCAAGTAGCAGGCTTACAATGGATGCCAGGGATCGTCTTTCAGGATTTTTCATTACAATGCCTTCAGTTCGTGTAATGGCCTCCTTCCCTGATATAAGCTCGAAGAGAACAACCCCAAACGCATATACATCACTTTTACTTGTGGCCAGGCCATCCCTAAAATATCTACAAGATGAGTGAAGTAAACAAAATTAGTTCAGGACTGATTGAAGTATGTGGCTGCTAATTGAGGAATATCCAGTTACACACTCACTCTGGAGCCAGGTAACCAAAAGTTCCAACAACTCTTGTTACTGATTCGTCTCCGTCATTAGCTCTTCCAACAAGTTTTGCCATCCCAAAATCTGAAATCTATATTCAACAATTTGTAAACATCCAAAAAAGTCGATCAGATGTTATAATTGAGCATATGCACAGTATATTAACTGGGCAGAATAAGAGAGAACCTTTGCCCTAAATGCACCATCGAGTAAGATGTTGCTCGTCTTAATATCACGACGCACATAGTGAGGCTTAGTGTGCTCATGTATATACTCTAGACCTCTCGCAACATCAAGTGCAATTTGAAGTCTCATGATCCAAGAGAGCGATGTATGACCTACCCAAAAACCAAGACGAGTTATTTGCATATTCAGATATTCTGACTAAAATTCGCATGGCTAAAACATCAGATATTATGATGTCTTAACACCAAATTTTTTGCACGCACACTAGACAACAGTAACATACAAGTATTATAAAGAAAAGAGTACACACTATTCTAAGAAACTTAAATAGAAAATATCCCCAAAACAAGCCTTTAAACTATGCAAAGTGTTGATTTGACAATAATGGTGCAGTTGCAGAGCTACAACTGATGCACCAAGTCAGACCGTAAAGTAAATTAAACTCAAAAAATTGGTCACATCTGGCCAGCTCATGTTGAATGCCTTTCTGACGCTACATAAATGTATTATATAAATGTAAAGATACTCAAAGCTTTGACAGCTTGACCTGTTCATGAGCTATAAAGGCAATAATTTTTTTTTAAAAAAAATACTTGATTGCTGATTTCTTACACAAACGAATTGTCTGTGACATGATAGAATTTCAATCTTCTTCTCATATTTAAAAAATAAAAAAATAAAAATTTTGGACCTAAGATAACTAATTTTAAAGATATAATCTGGATGACATGATTTCTTGGCTTACGTTTACTAGAGAAAGAAAGTCCAAAATTAAGGGTCCATCGTGCTTAAAACTGCTATCTCAGGTGGTACATTGAAAAACATTTATGGTAAATGAGAACCATAGAATAAAAACCATAGCGGTTGCTGCACCAAATATAAATTTCTCTATTTTATACGAATACGTTAAAAAACGTGTTAAAGAATTTTTAATCACAACTTTATGAAAGCTTATTTTGCCTTTTTGTTTAATCAGAAATGACTACTTTTCTAAACTCAGATAGCAATAACTGAACTTGATCACACAAAACAAATATTTGTTGACAATACATAACCTTGGAACTTACCCTTGTTCTGAGGATCATGCAAGTGGCTTCTCAAAGAACCCTTTTGCGCATATTCATAAATTAGGAAGAGTTCATCAACACTAGCAGCATAACCAATCAATTCTACCTTGACAAATTAAGTCAAAAATAGATTTCGAAGCTTTAGAATGTTGAACACAGCAGCTATAAGCTTCAATCAAAAACAGTGACAGCTGTAATTATAAATTGCAAAATGCATTACCAAATTTGTATGATGAACCTTGCATAGAACTTTCATCTCTAACATAAATTCCTTAGTTTTTGTCGCAGCCATTCTTTTGATTGCAACTTCCTGAAAAAATCCACAATTATGCCCCACTATTGGTGTGATGGGTAAAATATCTTCACATAGAAGATAGATAATTGGTAGCAACTAAGTACCAGCTTCAAACCTGATCTCGAAGCAGGCCATAAAACACAGAGCCATATGTTCCATGCCCAAGAAGATTGGAATCAGAGAAGCCATCAGTAGAAGACAGAATTTCTTCATATGTTAAAATCATGGGCTTCTCCATGTCAAAGACATCATTTCCTATAACTGCAAGAAATTTGTAAAGTACAGGATATCATACTCGCTTACCTAAAAGAAATATAGAATCACCATTTCAATACAAGAGAACTGCTGATAATAGATGAATCATAAAAATGAGGTAATTAGATTATGACACAAAAACAAGCCTTAGAAATTCAAGAAAACATACAATTGCTTTCTTTTATTTTCTTTTTATCCTTTGTGCAAACAAAACATTAAGTCAGGCAGAAATTCTAAGTGATCTGTTGATAGGCCATGAAATTCTTGCTAACAGTAAGCACTAACCATATGAGAGAATCGAATCCAATTACCAATTTAAGACTTTTATGTATGGACTATGAAGGAAGAGGGCCTTTTATGTACGGAGGAAGAGGATTGGGAGGTTGGGAGGGAGGGAGGGAGGGAGGGAGGGGAGGGGGGGTAAGAATAGTTATAATAGTCGTACCCCCACCCCATTACTTCTCTTATGAACCAAATAAATATATGAAAGAAATTCTACCGCCATGGACAGCAGGGATAGTCTTCTCTCACATATTCTTACATATTTTCTCCCCTCTTCTGACATAGTTGCGTACTTATGAAATAAGCGTTACTTGATTTGATGCGTAAAAAATGGTACAAATTTCTTTGTTTAGAATATGCAATGTTTAGTTCTACATGATAATTGAAAATAGCAATCTAGAATCTATTAGATTAGAAACCAAACCTTTAGGGATGTTTATCTTCCGATCACTAGATTCCCCATTAGATTGCTTTATATTTCCAGGTTTGCACCACATATATACCTCCCTGAACCACAACAGAAACTTTTGTTCCGAAGAATATGGAACTTATGAGAAATCTTCTCGTCATGATCTATTGCATGGCTTCCTAGACCTTCTGTGAAGCATCTTGACGACCTTAAGGAAACAAAAAGCAGTACCACTACAATGATTAGAGCCAGTCCAACCCCCAAACTCCCTATTATCCATCCATATGGCACATGAGCCTTGTGATGTTCCACAATCACTGCAAACCAAAGAGGATTTTGTTAGATTCCCTACAATGAAATAGGAGGCCATTTTATTTTTATTTAATTTATAACTTTTTTGATGCCTGTGGAACCAGCAACCACTACCCTTAGGTGTGCACTGGATAAACCACTATGTGCATGCACTATGTAGACAGCATATCAAAACGACACAATAACGTACTAATACCAAGATTAAACAGTAAACATGAATCAGGTCCTCCATATGCATTTTTTCACTAATTTTTTATCAACCTATAATAGTTTATATTTCAAAGTTGTTGTGTGTCACTTGTCTAAACTTCTCTCAACAACCGTGACAAAACAGAAAGATATACTTTGAAGAATCAAATTTCATTGGTTTGAAGTAAATAGTACATCTAGAATACAGTACAGGTTAGAGTTCATGATTTCAGCAGAATGGTTTTGCTAATTCTTTACTTAATGTATAAGCCTTCAGTACCTGAAACGTTGTCCTCTGTTGGAGCTGGGATTGGAGCTGGAGGAATGTCATTCTCTAAAGGATAAGGTTCACTAGGAACTATAAAAAAGGATAAATAAATGAGGGGAGGGGAGGGGAGGGGAGGGGGGGGGGGAAGTCCGCCAGAAAAAGAGGATAGCACTATAAATATTTTCACATGAGAGACCTACCTATTGCATTCGGAAAAAATAGCAACCATATAAAAGTGATATTGAGAAAATATTCATTTACAACATATTGTTTCGTTTTTACAACTTAAACTGCAAATTGAGTTATTATTTAGTCAAACAAATGGATGTATCGTTACCTTGCTAACAGATAGCATAAAGAGAAACATATGACAACATACCTTTATGATGATACAAAGCACTTCTGTCATAGCTATTACTATTTGTTGTTTCTATCCCTATCATCGTGACAGCTCTTATGAAATAGTTTTGCATCCTTGGGAACATTTATAACCCTAAACCAGATATTGATCCCACTCAATGGGGTGTGCTTTAAAGAATTGTAGTGTAAACCAGAAAATTAGGTAGGTAGGTATTTGGTAATATTAGATCACTCAAGTGCTCATTGTAGGCTATTCTCAAGACATCAAGTACTTATATACCGTAAAATGGCATCCTCTAGATAGCCGCACAATGATGTCAAAGCCAAACAAATACATCAGAATCACTCAATTGCTCTTTGTAGCCTATTCTTGGAACAATTAGTGCTTTAGATACTGTCAACGTGTGTATAATATGGATTTAGTTTAGTAATTTTCCATTGCATCGGATCTTCTTGAGATTTGCATATCTTGTTAATTGCCCTGGTCCTTCATATCCAGACTTCTTGGTGGTATGTGCTCACTAAGACGGAATGTTTTCATATTAACAAGCCAACCTAGTTTTTTCCCTTTAGATTTCAGAAATTTGTGTCTAAATTAATTCAGTACACATGAAATTTCTTACAAGTCTAAAACTCTTCATCCTTATTGACAACAAGAAGTGAAACACTACATAAATTACAAATTTCTCCAGAATTTGATATTGGAACTGACGTACTCCTTCCCATTAAATATATTCCACCAAGAAAAAGGTAAATAGAACCACAAAAACACAGTGCTAGAAAGCCTTAAAATCTTATTGAAATCTTTATAGAGCTTTAGGACCCAAGCTAAGACTATTCCAAGCTCAATTCCGTGGTCCGAATTATTCACAACAATAAGAGATAATATTATGATTATTAATAATTAAACTAATAATAATTTTGGTCTGAAGTATTGATACATATTAATTTAGAGTCCTGGCATTTATTGTTGTCACTTGCGATCCTTTTTGTAATTTCATCCTTACATATTAGTTCCAAAGTTAATTACATAAGCAAATCCAATATCACTGTGTTCTGGGAGACCAAGCTCGACCAAACTCCAATTCATCAAAATAGCAAATTAGCAGTAGTTGGCATTTTTATTTACTTGCTCATTTGCATGTTGTGTTTGTATGAAACTAAGAGCACAAGTCAACCTATACTCTATAGCCAGTCCGCACAAATCAGCATAATAATACTTGATATTTACTAGGTAATTTGGGATGAAACTATGGACATAAACAGTTCAAGACTAGTTTCCCACTAAAGACTACTTAAAACCAAAAAGGCTATTAATTTCACATAAATGTGTTGACAAAATTATGATATTGCGGCACTCAATTTCATGTTCACCAATAATCAAACGCAATGAACTCTTCACCAAATTAGAGTTGAACACGCAAACCCAATAGCACTTTTAACCAAAATCGAGAATACTAGTCAAAAAATAATTACTAACAATTTCCATGCCCAAAGAAAACAAATACTATACCTGAATTGAGAGGAATATAATACAATGCACCAACAGTAACATTATGAGGATCATAAATCCCATTCACTGTCTCAATACTATCCATACTAACTCCAAACCTACTCGCCAACGATTGAACGCTATCCCCATCTCTCATCACATAAGCCATTAAATAATTCCACAACCCACTCGAACACCCACACAACAAGTGCAACGACACGACGGAGCCCATTCTCGCTGCCCGCGTACTGTTGGAGAAAAGGGCCAATCCATGATAGGCATCAATCACCATATTATATACAGATCCCCCATTTTGTCTCGCTGTATATGTGGTGTTTGTTAAGTACTTGTTTACATTGGAAGCACAAGAACAGTTCTTCTTAATAAAAACGTAGTCCTGACCGTTGCCTTGGGCGTATATGTGTTGTGGTAATACATCGAACATGCTTTGGATAACGGCAAGGGTTTGGGTTGGGTTTGAAGGCTAAAAATGAAGTGCAGACGCGAGTTGCTTCCGTACAATTTAATGGTGATGGGTATGAGAAACAGAGTGGTAGCAGGGTCAGTAGAATTGAAATGAAGAGGTTTTGATGTATGTATTCCATTGTGGATTAGAGAGAGTGGGGGAACGGAACAGAATTTGGAGAAAGCTATGGAGAATTAGAAGGATTTGAGACTTTAGAGGCGGCTTAGTTTAAATAATTAATAGGTGGATGCGGAAAGGAGTTAGTACTTACTACTACATTTGGAGAGAGAGATGAGGAAGAAGACAGTAAGAAGAGTCGCACGTGATGTGACGGGCAGAGGAATGTAGTGAGCGTAAACCATACCCATTTCTTTTGCTGTTACGTAGTATCTCACTCGCATCGCATGTGACTGCTTTATTTTTTTGAGATTTTCAGAAACTCCTTCGATATGATGACTAAACTGCCCTTCCTTCATACTACAATGCTGCTGACGTTAGTAGTAGTAACTTGTTAATAAACCAAAATACTATTTTCTCCGTTTCTTAATGTAAATAATTATAAAAAAAAAAATTTATTCCTAAATATAAATAGTTTAGAAATTTCAAGTAAGTATTAATTATTTAGTTTTTAATATTATTTTAAGTAATAAATATAACTTTAGTTCTCTCACTATTTTTTACCTAATAAATAATACTCTCTTCTTCTAATATAAGGGCAATATAGACAATTGATAGTATACTTAATACTATACAATTATTTTCTTAATACTTGTGCATAACTCTAAAACGACTTATGTTAAGGAATGGAGGGAGTACAATTTGTATGTATTTGTTTTTTTATGTATATATTATAAATATAGATAGATTATGGAGTAGTATTTATATGGGAATCAAACATTTGTTTTCCTTAAACACATGATAACTTATTACTTACTGTATTATGTTTAATTTTCAAGATACTACTAATTGCCTAGTACCAGTAGTAGTAGTAGTTTGTAGGAGGGGGCAATTTAATCATCCCATATTACTAGTATAATGCATGCCTAGAAAAGTAGACGTTGCTGGTTTGGGAAAAAGGATGCGAGATACTCCAGCTGGGACTGGGAGGGTAGGCCCAGCCGGCCAGCCGCACGTGTCCGAACGACAGCTGTAAACCAATCACACTCCTCCACAGGCAAGAAAATGTATACCTTTGTGGTGTGGTGTGGGGGCCGGCCTTGTGCTGATCGTGTTTTCCTTGCCAAAAATAAACAAAGGTCTCTCTCTCTCTCTCTCTCTATCTCTTAACCCCAGCAAAAGCAAGTTCCCACTAAAATAGGCCATTTCCTTAATTATACTACCAGTTTTATGTTTTATTTCTTAAAACATACTCCCTCCCTACAAACAAACAATAAATGTTTTCATTTATAAAATTGACAATTTCACAAATAAAAATATAAATTTATTTTTTTTCTAATTTTTTGTTTTGGGCCTAATATTGGACCCAAAACAAATTTTAATTTCACATGCATGTTTTACACCTGGCCCATAAACTTCCTTCATCCCAAGTTGAATAGGAAATGATTGAACTAAACTTTTAGTATTTGAACTAGTAGCTAGCTAGTCTCCATGCACACCCACACCGCACGTGAAGGAAAAAATTGCTGAATAAAATTAAATTGTGAACTGATTGAGATTGACGGATAAAAAAATAAATAAAAGGGAGTGTAGGAAGTTGTATTCAGTTATGTTTTACAGGCATGAAATTAATGGAATAAGTTAAATTCTTTTTAGGATAATATGTGAACTATATTTTGTTTTTTAAAGTAAATTTATAAAATCTTCAACCTTAAAATTGATAACTATTCATTTAAACTTTGAAAATTACAAGTATGATAATATTTTATGGTTGTATAGCTGAAATGTCATGTTTACTTTAAATTTCAAAATATTTTAAATTTATTTTTTTTAAATTTATAATAATCTTATATTTTAAAATCGAGAGATTACTATAATAAAAGCTTGTGATAGGGTTTAGGGGAGGTTTATCGTAGAAAATACTAGAGCGGAGGGGCAGTTGATAGGTTTATCGTAGAAAATACTAGAGCGGAGGGGCAGTTGATAGATTAGTGTGGAAAGACTAGTAGTAGCAATGCAGCATCTTATAGACTAGTAGACTTGGCAAATTGGCCGGTCGGGTCGGGTCGGGCCGAGAGTGGGGCGGACCAATTTGATAAACTGATATTGTAAGGCCCGTAATCCCGGTTGGGTCAGGCCGGCCCGCGGGCTTCTTCCTTTATTTTTATTTTATTTTATTTTTCAAAATGTTGCTACTTGTGGGTTATGAAACTTAAACACAAGACTTGTAAGTAAATAAATAAGAGTTCAAATTAACTGAGCTATAACAGCTATTTATTTTTAATGCAATATTTAATATATTGTTTCTTTACTTTTGTTCAAATTTTACTATTCTTAAAAAGTAAAACCTAAATCGTGCCTAATTTATAATATTTATGTTTTATTTATAATATTTATAATTGGCAAAAAGCACTTTTTGACCCCTGTGGTTATAGTGATTTAACAAATTAGCAACTGTGTTTTTAAAATATTCAATTAGCCCACTGAACTTTTTAAAAATGTTCAATAAACTCATTCCGTCTAATTTTTCAGACGAATGTTAAAAAATATCATACGTGGCAGTTTAAAAGTAAAATAAAAATAAAAGAAATGACATGTAAATGCTGATGTGGCTCATCTTCTTCCTCAGTCGGGTCAACCCGACCCGTACACATTTAAAAGGGTCAAATGCTGGTTCAGTCCTTGCTGGTGAGCTTTCCCTTGTCTGCACTAGCTACAGGGCAACTTGTGAAGAGCCACATGAAATTCAATAGATCTAGCAGGGCAGATCTAGTATGAAATTCCTCTACACACATTCATATATACACAAGCAGATCTCGTATCATTGTATTCTCAAATTCTAGGATCGCTCTGTCGCATCTTGTTGGAGGCGTTGATTTAGGGAATCGCCGGCGAAGATATCGACTGTAGATTTTGGCCGGAAAAAATATTTGATTTTGGCCGAAAAAAATGGGGGAAAAGACTGTAGATTCCTATGAAGCAACCTGTGTCTTGTGGATGAATATGAAGATAAATATTTATAATATTAATATTATAATATTAATTTTTATTAATATTATAAATATTAAAAATATTTAGGTAAAGAAAAAGAAATAAAATAAAACATAAAAATATTTTTATTTTTAAAATTTTTATAAGTATTTTAAAATATAAAAGTATTTTTATTTTTATTTTTAAAATAAAACATACATATTAATTATAAATATTATAATATTAATTTTTATAAATATTATAAATATTTAGGTAAAGCAAAAAAAAGAAAATAAAACATAAAAATATTTTTATTTTTAAAAATTTTATAAGTATTTTAAAAGATAAAAATATTTTTATTTTTATTTTTCAAAAAAAACATACATATTATTATTTTTTGATAAAGAGGGTTAAATGAGATGAATAAAATTATTTTTATTATTATTTTAATAAATATTATAAATATTTAGGTAAAGAAAAAGAAAGAAAAATTCATTATTTCTTTATGTTTATAAATATTAATTTATTTATGTTTGTAATTTGCATTATTTCTTTTTTGTCTAAAAAATTCAAAAAAAAATTTGGTCTTATACTGTAGGACCCCAACTTATTAATGAATAAAATCAAATTTTCTCTAAATATTATTGTGAATAATAAGGGGCTAATTTGATATAATACTTTGGTTATGGGTGAAATGTGCAAATTTTGTAAAATAAGCAAGTGGTTATAAAATATTCATTTTGTCGGGGAATATTCGTTTGGTCGTGGAATATTCTTACTGTCGGGGAATATTCGTACGACGGCGCAGCCTTGTGTGGGCCCCATAACGGAAAGCGATTGGATGAAGAAAACGACAAGTATAAGTTGTTTATAAATAACAACGTAGTTGTTACCGTTAATACTGTTGGAATACCCGGTGATTAAAATACAGTAGCACACGGTATTGCACCAATTATTAATTCTTACGTAAGAAGGCACTACTCAATAATTGTTACAGTAGTTATTGTTCAATATTTTATTTTATTGATTCAATAATTGCTGCGTTGATATTTTATATTATTGTTGTTTCAATAATTGCTGTTGCACAGTATTTTCTATTATCAGATCAATAATTCATATTATTTAAATAATATTATTAGATAGCATTATTGGCAATGTCTAGAAAGTTCTGTCTAAGGAGAGGTTTGGTCATCTAATTGCGCGCCAGTAAGGAAAAATTCTTATTGGAAAGCCCCCTCTTTCCTGGGAACGGCCTGGTTGTCATAAATGTGATTCTGTAATATTATTTGTGAATAATTAATTATTGATTCATATGATAAGGAAATATTTATTTTATGTGGATATAAATGAGGGATATATTTTTGTGGTTAAAAATGAAGGAGTTAATGTTGAGGTGTTTTATCAGTATTTTTATCGGAATGGAGGTATTAAAAATCAAATCAGGGTTTTTGAGAAATATTGCGGGTGTTATAATTTTTAATCCGACCGTTGGATCGTGGTAATTTTTGGATATGTTATACATATATAAGTTGAGTATATGTCCAGAAATTTTGAACCGTTAAAAATGAACGTATGATTTATTATGAATTTTACGAGATGACTGGTTCAGAAATTGTTGAATTTTCGGAGTTTATCATTTTGATGGAAAATTCTAGAATTGGTGGGCCCCACTTGTGGTTGGTGAAGAAATGTGCTGAATTATATTTCAAATGTGGTGGGTGGGAATAGTAGCAGGTAAAGCCATCAGGTTGCAGGTCAAACCTACTAAAATTTTCCTATAAATAGAGGGCTAAGTTAGAATTGAAAATCACACCAGAAACAAGTTTTCTCTCTTTCTCTCTCTAGATTATTGAGTGTATTTTGTGAGTATTTAGATACTTTGAGAGTTTCTATTCATCAGAGCAAGTTTCTTTCAGCCTTATACCGGTATTCCGACCAGAAGTACTGATATCTTGAGGTAAGGGGTATTATTTATTTCACATTCTGAAGAGATATTATTTTTCATATTCGTATGAATATTATTTCTGTTTAATATTCATAAGAAATTTTATTTCTTTCAATATTCGTGAGAAATATTATATTCGTTTAATATTCGTAATGAATATTATTTTCGTTTGATATTTGTAAGGGATATTATTTTCTTCTTAAATGATATTATTTTCTTCAATATCATTATGCTGAAATATTGACATGAGTTTTTATCAAATTTGGAACTTTTTGTGTCGGGGTTACTATTCACGTATACGGCACTATTCACGTATACGGTACTATTCACGAATACGGCACTATTCATCGAAAAATAAAATTTTTTTTTTGTCCAAGATGTCTATTATGGTTACTATCTTTGATTGTATCCATGTTTTGATCTTTATTTTTGAATTCTGCTTCACAATTGATTATTATGAAGTATTATTGATCTTGGATAAACTGTTATACGAATCCCTACTATTTGTCCTTCTGTCTCGTTGGATTCGTTCTCTTTAAGATATTTTTCATCATCCTCAGTCCTAAATGATGATATTAATGAATATCTTTGGCCTGTAGTGCAAAGATGTATGATTACTTGATGAATATCTTTGGCCTGTAGTGCAAAGATGAACAGGTGTTGAGATGAACATGACTGACAGGTGATACAAATGAATATCTTTGGCCTGTAGTGCAAAGATGAATATTTGGATAAAGATGATTATTAATTGATGTTACAGGGATAAAATATTGATGATGGACTTTTAAATCTTAGAAGATAGTAGAATTCTTTCTCTACTTGACTCTTCTAATGGTTTGCTGTTTCCGCTGCAGTTGTTGATCTAAAACTTGTTGTCGATTATATTCTATCAGATTTTTTCCTGTTGAAGACTAACGATAATTTGTTTGTATATTATCTTAGTCATAATATTCTTTACTGGGCTAGTTGAGCTCACCCTTTTCTTTTTTGTTCCATTTTTCTTCTCAGGAGGTGAGAACATAGCAGGATCTAGTCGGGGTATGGAGTGATGGTTCTAGAAAGATGTTTTAGCAGTCCTCACTATTTCTGTAAAATAGTGTTTGAATAATTGTAATGAGGATTTATTTGAGTGTGGATATTGTCTAGAAGACAATATTTGTATTTAAACTCACAGTATGTGTTGTCGTATTTTGCACGACATTTGTATTATTGAAGTTGTAGTTTGCTTTCTGTACCATGTATTTGGCGACTCAGAATGGGTGTTGTATACCTATTTTGGGGGCGTCACAGTTGGTATCAGAGCTTAGGATATGATCCCTGGCTGAGATGTGAGACAAGAACTAGGAGGGGAGAGACGGGGAATTCCTTCACTAGTATGACTTGACTAAGTTTATTTGGTGTTTATTTGGTCGGTCAGAGTATAGGGATAATATATGACATGACTATTAACCCTTGTTTTATGGCAGTATTTAAGAATGGCAGCTGAGAACGTTAATAATGGAGTAAATCAGACTGTGGAGACACCTTTGATCACCACCTAGGGGAACGTGCAACAGGAAGGCAATATTCCTCCTGTAAACAACGTTACCGAGCAAACGATGAATGATGGAATGTTTAGGAGCTTTTTGCAGTTCATGCAAAATCAGACGAGGGAGACTCGTGTGCAGAATACGGGTGGAAATGACAACAACGCGCGGTTTGTCACAGCTAAGCAGTTCAAAGAATTGGGACCACCAGAATTTAAGGGAAAGCCGGATCCGATCATGGCGGAAACGTGGGTCAAGCAAATTACCAAGATATTCGATGTCTTGGGATGCACGGAGGAACAGAAGGTTCCATTCGCCACCTTTATGTTCCGCGGTGAGGCAGACTACTGGTGGGAGTCTGTAAAGCGTACCCAGCCTGACGCACTCAACATGTCCTGGGAAACATTTCAAAAACTATTCAATGACAAGTACTTTCCTGAAAGTATTCGTCATATGAAGGAGGTGGAGTTTATCAGACTGGAACAAAACAACATGACGGTGTCCCAGTACGAAGCGAAGTTTGCAGAGTTATCCAGGTTTGCACCTCATTTGGTCGAAAATGAGGAACGAATGACAAGGATGTTTCTGAGAGGTCTAAAACTCGAGATTCGACAATATCTTATCTCTCATAAATTTTCTTTATATTCAGATGTTGTAAACAGGGCTCAATTATTAGAGCGAGATAATGAGTATGTGCAACCGAGGGACCACAACCAGGGTCATACCGGTGGCGGCAGTCATCGAAGCAATAAAAACCAGCAGGATGGAAAGCATTCGGACAAAAGCGGTAACCGCTCTGGTGGTAATCGTGGTCGTGATAATAGAAGGAGCGAGTCAAGAGGAGATTTCAAGAAGAGAAGGTACAACAATGATAACGTGAAGACGTCAGCACAAACATCAACTATTTCTAGGGGAGGAGAACGACCACCGGTCGTATGTTACAAATGTGGGAAAGAGGGACATATCAGCCCAAACTGCCCACAACAATCCAAGGTATGTTATAACTGTGGAAAGGAGGGTCATATAGCTCGAGAGTGTTCTGTAGCAAAACCAAGTTTAGCGGGGATGGTGACTCCAAAAGTTGTCCCGGATAAGTCAAAATCAGCGGTTTCTGGAAGAGCGTTTGTCGTGACTGCCCAAAACGCGAGGAACCCGAACGAAGTATAACGGGTTAGTTAATTATAAATTCTTACAAAGTTTATACCTTACTAGATACCGGTTCTACCCATTCTTTTATCTCTCCTGCTTGTGCTCAACGTTTAAACTTGACTCCGGAGAAATTAGACTTTGACCTATCTGTAGAGACTCCGTTAGGAGAAACTTTCATCACATCCACTGTTTATAAATCTTGCATGATCCAAGTTGGCACTATCACATTACCTGTTGATCTTATCTCTTTAAAGATATTTGCTTTTGATGTGATTTTAGGGATTAATTGGTTAACTACTCATCATGTCAAAATTGATTGCTTTTGTAAGGTTGTTAGTTTTCATATTCCTAAGTAACCTGTTATTCGAATTCAAGCAACCAAACCATTGAAGTCAAACTCTTTCATATCGAGCCGTAAAGTCATTCGTTTATTGAAAAATGGATGTCAAGCTTTCTTAGCCATGTCATGGACTTGAACAAAAATACGTCAGAATTGAATGATATTTCTGTTGTTAGTAAAATCCCTGACGTATTTTCTGAAGAATTTCTTGGCCTACGCGTGATATTGAATTTTGTATCATCTTTGAATCTGGTACAAAACCCATTTCTAAAATCTCATATCGAATGGCTCCTATTAAACTTCAGGAGTTAAAAACCTAACTATAGAAGTTGATAACCGAGCCTTTATCTGATGACTTCCTTTGCGGAATGTACTGAAGCCAAACTCTCCGTAGGGAATGCCATATTCGTGCGGTAGTAAACTGATAGGTGTCATTGTGACGTGATATCCAAGGTTGGGATATGAGTCACAGTTGAGAGCAATCTAAGTCGGTAATCGAAATACGTAGCTTTCTGGGCTTAGCTGGTTACTATCGAAGATTCGTGGAAGGATTTTCTCGAATCGCTACTCCGTTAACTCAGCTGACTCGAAAAGATAGAAAATTCGTATGGAGTGAGGAATGCGAGAAGAGTTTTCAAGAACTCAAGAGGAGACTCATTTCGGCACCTGTTCTGACAATACCATCTGGTTCGGATGGATTTGTTATCTACAGCGATGCTTCAGGCAAAGGGTTAGGATGTGTTCTCATGCAACATGGGAAAATCATAGCCTATGCCTCACGACAACTCAAAGAATATGAGAGGAATTATCCTACTCATGATTTGGAGTTGGCAGCAGTCGTTTTTGCGTTGAAGATCTGGAGACACTACCTGTATGGGGAGAAAGTGGAGATCTATACAGATCATAAAAGCCTCAAATATTTCTTCACCCAAAAGGAACTCAACATGCGGCAGCGACGTTGGCTCGAGCTGTTGAAAGATTACGATCATACCATCCAATATCATCCTGGAAAAGCAAACGTAGTAGCTGACGCATTGAGTAGAAGATCATATGCGGGTACGAGTGCAATATTGTTAACACAAAGGCCCATTTTGTATGACTTACAAAGGATGGAGATAGAGATGAAGGCTCCAAGTACCCACATGATGATATCAAATATACGAGTAGAACCGACTTTAATCGATAAAGTTAAAGCTGCTCAAGCTACGGACATGGAGCTGATGCGTATGAAGAAGAAAGTGCAAGAAGGTGCTATTCCAGAAGCAAGAATCGATGAAGAAGGAATACTTCGAGTCAACTCCAGACTTTGTGTTCCTAACGATTTTGACTTGAAGCATAGAATAATGATGGAGGCACACAACACACCGTTTGCAATCCATCCTGGGAGTACCAAAATGTATCACGATCTTCGACATACATTTTGGTGGAGCAATATAAAAAGAGAGATTGTAGAGTTTATCTCGAGGTGTTTAACTTGTCAACGTGTAAAGGCGGAGCATCAAGTGCCAAAGGGTCCATTGCAACCACTTGAGATCCCGAAATGGAAGTGGGAACACATTACTATGGATTTTGTTACGGGTCTTTCCAAGGTTTCTCAAGGCATAGATGCGATTTGGGTTATTGTTGATAGATTAACCAAATCCGCTCATTTCTTGCCGATACGTGAGACTTATTCCCTTGAACGTCTTGCTAGTATGTACGTGAACGAGATTGTGAGATTGCATGGCATGCCAGTATCCATAGTTTCGGATCGTGACCCAAGATTCACTTCACGATTTTGGGTTAGCTTGCAGAAAGCTATAGGCACAGATTTACGATTCAGTTCGGCATACCATCCTCAAACGGACGGACAATCAGAGAGGACTATTCAAACTCTTGAAGATCTATTAAGACTTTGTGTCCTAGATCTCAAAGGGAGTTGGGATAAGTACCTACCATTGGTGGAATTCTCCTACAACAACAGTTATCAGGCGAGCATAGGTGTGGCTCCATTCGAGGCGTTGTATGGAAGAAAATGTCGTTCTCCAGTATGCTGGGACGAGGTGGGTGAAGCAACATTGTTGGGACCAGAGTTGGTACGCATTACTACAGAGAAGATCCAAACGATTCGACAACGTATACAAACGGCACAGGATCGACAAAAGAGTTATGCGGATCTTCATCGGAAGGACGTGGAATTTAATATTGGGGATCATGTATTATTACGTGTTGCACCATGGAAGGGAGTTACAAGATTTGGGAAGAGAGGAAAGCTCAATCCAAGATTTGTTGGTCCATTTGAGATTCTTGAGCGAATAGGAAATGTGGCATATAGACTCGCATTACCTCCAAGCATGTCTCGTGTTCATAATGTTTTTCACATATCTATGCTTCGTAAATATGTTAAAGACCCGAACCACATTATTGAGTTAGAACCAGACGAGATAGCTGAAGATTTAACGTACGAGGAGGTACCTGTTAAGATCTTGGATAGGAAAGAGCATGTCCTACGCACGAAGGTTATACCACAAGTTAAGGTTTTGTGGAGAAACCATGCTATTGAAGAAATGACCTGGGAGTTGGAATCAGAAATGAAAGCGAGGTATCCTCACCTTTTTGAAACATCAGGTACGTACGTCAATTTCGAGGACGAAATTTCATAAGGAGGGGAGGTTGTAAGACCCCAACTTATTAATGAATAAAATCAAATTTTCTCTAAATATTATTGTGAATAATAAGGGGTTAATTTGATATAATACTTTGGTTATGGGTGAAATGTGCAAATTTTGCAAAATAAGCAAGTGGTTATAAAATATTTATTTTGTCGGGGAATATTCGTTTGGTCGTGGAATATTCTTGCTGTCGGGGAATATTCGTACGACGGCGCAGCCTTGTGTGGGCCCCATAACGGAAAGCGATTGGATGAAGAAAACGACAAGTATAAGTTGTTTATAAATAACAACGTAGTTGTTACCGTTAATACTGTTGGAATACCCGGTGATTAAAATACAGTAGCACACGGTATTGCACCAATTATTAATTCTTACGTAAGAAGGCACTACTCAATAATTGTTACAGTAGTTATTGTTCAATATTTTATTTTATTGATTCAATAATTGCTGCGTTGATATTTTATATTATTGTTGTTTCAATAATTGTTGTTGCACAGTATTTTCTATTATCAGATCAATAATTCATATTATTTGAATAATATTATTAGATAACATTATTGGTAATGTCTAGAAAGTTCTGTCTAAGGAGAGGTTTGGTCATCTAATTGCGCGCCAGTAAGGAAAAATCCTTATTGGAAAGCCCCCTCTTTCCTGGGAACGGCCTGGTTGTCATAAATGTGATTCTGTAATATTATTTGTGAATAATTAATTATTGATTCATATGATAAGGAAATATTTATTTTATGTGGATATAAATGAGGGATATATTTTTGTGGTTAAAAATGAAGGAGTTAATGTTGAGGTGTTTTATCAGTATTTTTATCGGAATGGAGGTATTAAAAATCAAATCAGGGTTTTTGAGAAATATTGCGGGTGTTATAATTTTTAATCCGACCGTTGGATCGTGGTAATTTTTGGATATGTTATACATATATAAGTTGAGTATATGTCCACAAATTTTGAACCGTTAAAAATGAACGTATGATTTATTATGAATTTTACGAGATGACTGGTTCAGAAATTGTTGAATTTTCGGAGTTTATCATTTTGATGGAAAATTCTAGAATTGGTGGGCCCCACTTGTGGTTGGTGAAGAAATGTGTTGAATTATATTTCAAATGTGGTGGGTGGGAATAGTAGCAGGTAAAGCCATCAGGTTGCAGGTCAAACCTACTAAAATTTTCCTATAAATAGAGGGCTAAGTTAGAATTGAAAATCACACCAGAAACAAGTTTTCTCTCTTTCTCTCTCTAGATTATTGAGTGTATTTTGTGAGTATTTAGATACTTTGAGAGTTTCTATTCATCAGAGCAAGTTTCTTTCAGCCTTATATCGGTATTCCGACCAGAAGTACTGATATCTTGAGGTAAGGGGTATTATTTATTTCACATTCTGAAGAGATATTATTTTTCATATTCGTATGAATATTATTTCTGTTTAATATTCATAAGAAATTTTATTTCTTTCAATATTCGTGAGAAATATTATATTCGTTTAATATTCGTAATGAATATTATTTTCGTTTGATATTTGTAAGGGATATTATTTTCTTCTTAAATGATATTATTTTCTTCAATATCATTATGCTGAAATATTGACATGAGTTTTTATCAAATTTGGAACTTTTTGTGTCGGGGTTACTATTCACGTATACGGCACTATTCACGTATACGGTACTATTCACGAATACGGCACTATTCATCGAAAAATAAAAATTTTTTTTGTCCAAGATGTCTATTATGGTTACTATCTTTGATTGTATCCATGTTTTGATCTTTATTTTTGAATTCTGCTTCACAATTGATTATTATGAAGTATTATTGATCTTGGATAAACTGTTATACGAATCCCTACTATTTGTCCTTCTGTCTCATTGGATTCGTTCTCTTTAAGATATTTTTCATCATCCTCAGTTCTAAATGATGATATTAATGAATATCTTTGGCCTGTAGTGCAAAGATGTATGATTACTTGATGAATATCTTTGGCCTGTAGTGCAAAGATGAACAGGTGTTGAGATGAACATGACTGACAGGTGATACAAATGAATATCTTTGGCCTGTAGTGCAAAGATGAATATTTGGATAAAGATGATTATTAATTGATGTTACAGGGATAAAAATATTGATGATGGACTTTTAAATCTTAGAAGATAGTAGAATTCTTTCTCTACTTGACTCTTCTAATGGTTTGCTGTTTCCGCTGCAGTTGTTGATCTAAAACTTGTTGTCGATTATATTCTATCAGATTTTTTCCTGTTGAAGACTAACGATAATTTGTTTGTATATTATCTTAGTCATAATATTCTTTATTGGGCTAGTTGAGCTCACCCTTTTCCTTTTTGTTCCATTTTTCTTCTCAGGAGGTGAGAACATAGCAGGATCTAGTCGGGGTATGGAGTGATGGTTCTAGAAAGATGTTTTAGCAGTCCTCACTATTTCTGTAAAATAGTGTTTGAATAATTGTAATGAGGATTTATTTGAGTGTGGATATTGTCTAGAAGACAATATTTGTATTTAAACTCACAGTTTGTGTTGTCGTATTTTGCACGACATTTGTATTATTGAAGTTGTAATTTGCTTTCTGTACCATGTATTTGGCGACTCAGAATGGGTGTTGTATACCTATTTTGGGGGTGTCACATATACAATTAAATATAAAGTCAACATGTATTGTACATGTCACATAATCAATGGTGTTATTTTATTTTTTTATGCTGCCACATCAGAAAATAAAAATTTTTTGTTTTTTTTTTCAATGCCACGTGTGCAATTTGTTAACGTCCGTCTAAGAAATTGGACGGAATAGGCTTATTGAACATTTTTAAAAAGTTCAGTGGGCTAATTGAATATTTTAAAAACACAGTGGCTAATTCGTTAAATCACTATAACCACAGTGGCCAAAAAGTGCTTTTTGCCATTTATAATTTATAATATATTTGTTTTTGTTTTAAATATTTATAATATTTGTGTTTTATTTATAATATTTATGTTTTATAATTTATAATCGTGCCTAATTTATAATATTTATGAGCATAGTAAATTAGGCACGATTTAGGTTTTACTTTTTAAGAATAGTAAAATTTGAACAAAAGTAAAGAAACAATATATTGAAGATTGCATTAAAAACAAATAATTGTTGTAGCTCAGTTGGTTTAAACTCTTATTTATTTACTTATATGTCTTGTGTTCAAATCTCATAACCCACAAATGATCTGTATTTTCTTTAAGGGTGTAAACGAGTCGAACCGGAGTGAACAAAGAGCTACTCAAATTCGACTTATATTTGAAAATTTCTACTCAGATTCGACTCGACTCAAACATTTATTACTCGAATTCGATCCGACTCAACTCGAATATTTATTCAAACTACTCGCGAGCTTTAAATTTAAGCTTGAACTCAGGTCTTCACATAAAAAACTAGTTTTATATTAAATATAGTTATAAATTAAATTTGTTATTTTACTTAAAAATAAAAAAATATTTATTATTACACTTTACAAATATAAAATCACAATTAAAATTATAAACAAAATAAAATAATAATTAATTATCCTAATTTGATTTAAATTTGTATATATTATAAGAGAATGTATCGAACATCTAATCGAATATGTATTAACCGAGTATGTATCGAATCACAATAAAAAATTTGAGTAGTTTGAATATTAAACGAGTCGAGTATAACCTTGCTCAGATTCTACTCATATTTTTATTCGAATTATTTTTAATGCTTAGAGATTTAAATTATATTATTAACGAATCCGAGTTTCGCTCGTGTTTTTTCGAGTCGAACTCGAATCGAACCCGAACTGTGTTTACTCGTTTACGACCTTAATTTTCTTAGTTATTGTGGATCATGACCCATGTTTCTACGAGTGAGCAGGCCTGGCCCGCGAACGTGAATCTAAATTGCCCGGTCTATAGCCTAGTATTTGACTTTATTTCCGGGGCACGCGCGGAAAAAAGTGGATGGTGTAGCTTGTAGGCGTGGCATCCAATTTTAGTCAAATACACACGACAACACGTAATTAATAATTCCGCCGACTTGGGACTATTATACCATTGGACTACAATAGATGGAGAGAGGAGAGGAGACTGGATATAGAGAGTGGGGTGTTAAATTTGGAACATGTTGGATGGGATGGTCGGAAAGCAAAGCAGAATCACGACCTAACCACGCGCCGCGCGAGAGGGTGGGTTGCATTACTATCAAAAGAAATACTACTACTATCGACGCGTGGGGGTCAGTACTACAGCAGGTTGCCTGGGGGAGGATGGCGTTTCTCAGTGACCAAAACAGACCAGCCGACCAAAGTGGTGAGATATTCCAGATTAATTAAAGCCCCACCCCTGTTCCCGATTCCGTCGTCACAGTAAATTGATCAATTAAGTAGTATATTATTGATAAATAAAGAGATAATAATATCATATTTTGACATGCGTATCGATATTATATTGATCAATCGATTAAAATTAACTTCAAGTTAATCACTTTTCTTATTTTCCATTCCATTTGTTTGTCGATACGAAACAGCTAAACGTGACAAAAAATAAATTTAAATTGATTTTGAGTTACATGAAATAGGTTTGAATTGGTGGAGGTAGGGTGTGTGGGTTGGGGGTGCAAGTGGGGGACAGGGGGTTGGGTGTGGGGTGGGTGTGTGGGTGGGCGGCGTGGGGCGTGGGGTGGGTGGGGGTGGGCGAGGGCGTGGGCGGGGTGGGGGTGTTCATTATTAGTTTTATAAAATGCAAATTAAAAAATATTATAGATTAATATAAGTTAAAAGTAGTTAAACTAGATTCAACTCATATTTATAATAATAATATGGGTTCAAAATCAAATCAATCCATCACCTAAAAGCATGAAGTTATTTTTTTTTTGTAAGTTAGTCAATTAGCCAATAGAATACTGACACACATACAATATCACTTGCATGTCAGTATTCTATTGGTCAATTGACCAACTTACCCCAAAATAAATTTCATACTAACCACTTCCTAAAAACTAGTTAACCAATCCAATATATCAAAGTGATTTTAATTAAGATAAATTATATATACTTGTACATTTTTAAAAATAATTACAATAATGGTGCATAGATAAAATAATTATAAAAATAATACACTTTTTCATATTTATTTACAATATTAGTGCAATTAGGATTCCTTAATTTAGGAAATCATTATCTGGTGGTTTTTTATTTGAAAGGTGTTAATCTGTGTTGTTAACCCTTCTTTTTCTCTCAACTCCCATAATTTTTGTACTGGTATTTCTCTCTCTAAAATCTTCTTCTTCTTCTTCTCCATAATTTTTGTACTCGTATTTCTCTCTCTCTCTCTTCTTCTTCATCATCACAGTTGTTAGACTAATTAACTAATTGATGGCGTAAATTAATTATTTTTTAATTTACTTTTGTTGCACTTGTTAATCAACAAATCACACAATCGAATACGCGACTTTCTCTCTCCAACTTTCTCACAACTGAAAGGATTCTAGTTTCTTTCTCTAAGGTCTGCTTCTAATTTCTGTTAATTCTCATTCTACTAATTAATTGTCAATATGATCATATATATACGCTATGTTTCTAACAGAATGGAGTATTGATTGTTTGGGTTTATGTTATTTTTATGTTTTGTATAGAATGATTGATACAAAGAAGAATGATGGAAAGATGAAAAGAATCATAGAGGGTGATTTTATTAAGGAATTGAAGAAATTTATTTGGGTTTGCGCAGTTGGATTCTGATTTTGATGTTCCTGTAGTTAAGACAGAAGCTCAAGTTCATAGCCAGAAGATATTTCTAACCCAAAATTTTTTAAAGGTGTGCTAATTTAAAATTTATTATTGTTACTATCATATAACTGTTTGGTTACTTCTGCATTATGTTTTGGTTACTATTATTTGTGATTCAGATACCATTTTTGTTACCTTAATTTGGTATTTTGGTTATTTTTTTATGTTGTTATGGTTACCATGTATTTGCTTAGTATACATGGTTGACTAAACTGATTTTGGTGTACATGTTGTTTATGTATTGGTTACCATTAAAATATATTTTGGTTACTATCATATAAATATTTGGTTACTTCTTTAGTATATTTTTGGTTATTGTTAGTTTCTGATTTGGATTCTATTTTTGTTTCCTTGAGTTGAGATTTTGGTTACTGTTTTTTGTTATTCCGGTTACCATGTATTTGCTTAGTATATATGGGTTGACTAAACTGTGTCTGGTCTATATGTTGTTTATGTATTGGTTACCATTAATATATATTTTGGTTACTAACATATAACTGCTTGATTACTTCATTAGTATATTTTTTATTGTTGTTGGCTTATGATTTGGATACCATTTTTTTTCTCTCAATTTGGATTTTGGTTACTTTTATATGTTATTTTGGTTATAATGTATTTGCTTAGTATACATTGGTTGACTAAACTAGGTTTGGTATACATGTTTATGTGTTAGTTACCATTAAAATATGGGTTGGTTACTATCATATAACTGTTTGGTTACTTCTTTAGTATATTTTTTGGTATACATATTTTTGTTTTGGTGATCTTTAAATTATGTTTTGGTTAATATTATATATAACTATTTGTTTACTACATAAAATGGTCTGTACTACATGTTGTTTATATTTTGGTCACCATTAGATTATATAATATAACTTTTTGGTTACTGCTTTATTATGGTATGGTTAATGTTATATTAAGATATGATAACTATTATTGTGTAGTCAATGTGGGATGTTGGCTATTTGTTATAGTCTGTTTTGGCTACTGTGTAACTATTATATTATGTTTTGGTTAGTATGTTGTTATTTGTTGGTCACTACGTAACTGTTTATGTTATAAATATTGTTTGTATCTGGTTACTAATGACTGTGTAAATCTGATTTTGTTTATTTGCAGTTATGAGATCTTTACTATGAGGAATGCAACAGAAAATTCACTGAAAAAGTTATATATTGGTGTGACATGGAAGTCCCCAGCATTATTACCAAGAAATTGAACCCAAGTCAGTTGAAAAAGTTATGTATTATTTTTGTAAATAATAAACCCAAGTCATAATAAACCATGTATTTGCTTAGTATACATTGATGTATTATTTTTATAAATTCCTTCAAATATATTCTACAAAGGTTATGCTCTTCTAGAAAATTCATTGGAAAAGTTATGGTTAAATGTACATGTGAGAGTATACATGGGTTGCCTAAACTTGGTTGGATATACAGGTTGTTTCTGTTTTGGTTACCATTAAAACATGTTCTGGTTACTTTCATATAACTATTTGGTTACTTTTTTATTATGTTTTGGTTACTGTTACCTTATGGTTTGGCTACTATTATTGTGTCCGCAATGTGGGATTTCAGATACTTTTATTTTTTATTCTGGTTAATATGTAATTGTTTAGTATACATGGATTTGTTAGAGTTTATGCCCTAGATGCCAATTATTTGATATAATTGCTTAACATTTGATATTATTGTTGATTGAATAAATAAATAATTTTATTATGATTTTAATTACTGCGTAATATAATTGTTAACATAATAAAATTCCTTAGAATAGTGATACAAATTATATAGTTTCAAGTATGTGACTTGAACATGAGATTATATAATTACAATTAGTATCATTGTTCTTAAATGTCCCTAGTCGAGTATCATTGTTGATGGGACAACAATGATGCATTGAGACTAGTATGTGGATTGACTGATGACCAAATCTCATTGGTCATAAATATATGAGATATTAAGTCAATGCATAGGTACATGTTAGAGAACAATGTACTGGACAGACCCACCATGAGAATTCTATATGGAGCATTATGCGAAGTGTCATTAGCAATTCTCATAGTGATAATGATGTAATGGTCCTCCGACCTGAAACCGCTATATTACTACACGAGAATTTATGTACTTTGATATCATCAAATGTCACCTTTAATAGGGTAGACTATAAATGTGATTATTGGGTTCATTATGAATCGTGTGAGTAATATGAGTGATCTAGATGGAATTTAACCATCCTATATTTTATAGATGATATCCATAGGCCTCTTGATTGAGTAGGACTATGAAATGCATGGCCATGCTCAAATGGTGATTTGTTTCATATAGTCTACTCATTGATCAAGAAAAACTCAGATTAAATTATGAAGAGTATGATACATTCCATGACTCGAGTTTAATCTAGGATATTAAGGTTAAAAGGATTAAATTATATTGAAACATTGGTCACGGAAAAGGTTGCATCGAATCATCGATCTTATTATTACTTGGGTAGCAGTGATGCATTACTAGATGCCGCTCACTGTTTATAATTTTATAATATGATTTTAAAATTATTGCCAACGTAATAATAACCTATAGGGTCACACACAAAGAACGTAATTAAAAGGAAATTAATTTAAATTGTAAATATTTAAAGATATCAATGTGATTGATAGAATTTTAAATTACGAATTTAAATTAATAGGGTAATTTATATATAGGTATATTAATTAAGTAAGACTTAATTAAGATATATATAAATTCGGATTTTAATAATATTAGGTTTTGATTAATTCCTCCTGACTGCTATATATATGATATATATCAGTTACTTTACGTTTTACGTCAAAACACAAAACCCTAGCCGCTCTTAGAGAGAAACTAGAGAAAACAGTTCTGAAAATCCTCATCCTTGGTGGCTAGTACCGCGATTCCTTCTTTTGCAGATCGTAGGACGATTCGCGGAGCGTTCGTGTGGATACCGTAGAGATGCAGTCGGTTTGTATTGCGTTGGAGATTCGAGGCGCAGTCAATTTCAGATTCTCGTTTTCATATTCGGTATAATCTCTAAACCTCTTAATTAATTGATTTTTCGCATGGATCCTGTTTTAGGGTTTCAGTAATTGCTTTAAAATTTTAATTTTCGCTGTGCGTTTCTATGCCGAAACCCAACAGGATTGTCTAAAATATATTTCATTACATCATGTTTCTATTTTGGTTACCATTAAAACCTGTTCTGGTTACAATCATTGTGACGCCCCCAAAATTAGGTATACATCACCAATCTTGAGTCGCCAGATACATGGTACAGAATTCAAATACAACTTAATAATACAACTGTCGTGTACAATACGACAGAACATAAACTGTGACTTTGAGTATAAATATTGTCTTCTAGAGAGTATCCATACTCAAAAGGAGTCCTCATTACAATTATTATCACACTATTACATAGAATAGTGAGGACTACTAATGCTATCATCTAGGACCATCACTCTGTTCCCCGACTAATCCCAGCTACATTCTCATTTCCTGAAGAGAATAGTGAAAGAAAGGGTGAGCTCAACTAGCCCAGTAAGAAATATTATGACTAAGATAATGCAGAATAAATTATCATTAGTCTTCAACAATGTTAAACTGATAAAATACAATAGACATCAAGTTTAACTGCAGCGGATCAAGCAATCCATTAAAAGAGTCAAGTAGAGAATAAAATCTACTATCTTTTATGATTTAAAAGGTTTTTCATGACTTTTATTGCTGGAACTCAGTTTAATAAATAATCCACATCATCGAATCACCCCTGCACTACGGTCAAGGATATTCTTTAGTATCATGACCACGAATTATCCATGCACTACGGCTAAAGATAATCATGTTTTCATCAACGGTCCTGATCATGCCATAAAATAATTCATCTCTGCACTACGGCCAAAGAGAATCCATAGTCATAATCATACCAAAAACTGTCCATCAATGCACTACGGGCCAATGAGGACTTTTTCCAAATCATTTGTAATATTACGGTCATGATTACACCGATTAATCCCTGGTCATAATCATACCAAGTCCATCTATGCACTACAGGCCAAAGATGACTTTCAACAAAATATAAACATGAGGATGATGACAATGATATAAGAATTCAATAAAACAAGCTCAAGAATTAATTTATCCAGGAACTGATAACGTCCAAATTATCAACATGATACTGCTTTGTAGAGTAAAATTCAAGAATGCTCAGAATAATATTTACATAAAAAGATACTAGATGAAGCGCAAATATCAAGGATATTCCATTAATTTTATGGAGTATAGAAGTCAAAACTTTAACCAACTGAGTATAATAAAGAATGGAATAACAAAAGAAATCATCATGCATGCGATAGACCGCACAGACAGGTTATTCCAACAGAAAAATAAATAATGGAACCAGGTCATGCGTAAACGCACCGACAGGATATTCCGAAAGAATAATAAATAATGGAACCAGGTCCGGCGTAAAACGCACAGACAAGATATTCCAACAGAATAATAATAAAGACGAAACCAGGTCCGGTGTAAAACACACAGACAGGATGTTCCAACAGAATAATAATAAAGACAGAACCAGGTCCGGTATAAAACACATAAACAGGATGTTCCAACAGAATAATAAAAGAATGTCACCAAGTATAGGGTAGACCGCGTATACAGGTTATTCCAACAGAATAATAATTAATGGAATAACAGAAGTTCTCTTCATGAATACAAAAGAAATAATACCCCTTAGGGTACAACAAATAATATTCCTTACCTTTGAAAGAAGTGTATTCCAACTGGTAGGGCGATGATATACTCGAAGAAAACTTGCACTACGCTCAAAGCTTTCTTAAACTCTAAATAAATACGCTCAAGATTATAGAAGAAGTACTCTCTATAGTTTTTCTCTTTAGAGTTTCAGTGAATTCGTAAGAAAATAATGAAGGAATGAGCTTCTATTTATAGGAAAATGGAATGCATAGTAACTAATCCATGAACGGTCCAAATTGATTTACTTTAATTTGACGGTCCATATTTAAAGAAAAATCTTTTAAATAAAATATAATATATTCTATTTATAGAATAACTTTAATAAAGTATTATGTTTTATATAAAAAGATGTTTCTATTTTATTACGTTAATAATACGAATAAAACAAAACTTCATTATCGCTAAATAATTCATATTATTAATTGACAATAATTGAATCAAACTGAGTGACTTCTCACATAAGTATTAATAATCAATACCGTGTGCTACTATGCAACTACACGTATTACTGTACTTTTACTACCGAGTAGTTCAACAGTATCAACGGTAAAACTTCCGCCGTTATTTTTAATAAAATATTTTTGTCGTTTTCTCAATCCGACAATAATTTCGTTGTGGGGTCCACCAATAATTGTGCCGTCGTACGAATATTCTCCGACAAAAATAATATTCCTCGACCAATCGAATATAATACAACAACTCGTATACTTTATAAAATTTATAAATACTACCCACAACTATAACATTATCTCAAATTCACACCATAATATTTAAAAAATATTTCAAAAAAATTAAATCTTTATTCATAAAATCTGGGGTTTCACAATCTCCCCTCCTTATGAAATTTCGCCCTCGAAAATTTCGTACGTACCTGGTATGCCGAACAGATGAGGACACTTCGTCATATTCTAACTCTTGAGGTATAACCTTTGAGTGTTGAATACATTCCAGGATTTTAACAGGTACATCTTCATACGTTAAATTATCCGCTATCTCGTCCGGTTCTAAATCAATAATGTGGTTCGGGTCGTCCACATATTTATGTAACATCAATACGTTAAAAAAATGTTATGAACACGCGACATACTTGGCGGTAAAACGAGTCTATAAGCCACAGTTCCTACTTGATCGAGGATTTCAAATGGGCCAATTAAATCGAGGTTTGAGATTTCCTCTCTTCATCGATTCTTGCTTCTAGAATAACGCCCTCTTGAACCTTCTTCTTAGTATTCATCAGCTCCGGGTCTGTAGCTTGCACGGCTTTAACTTTATCGATTAAAGTCGATTCTAATCGTATATTCGTTATCTTCACGTGGGTCCCTAGAGTCTTTAACTCTATCTTCATCATTTGTAGGTTATACGAAATGGGTCTTTGTGTTAACAACATCTCACTCGCATACGATCTTCTACTCAACGCGTCAGCTACCACGTTCGCACTTCCACGATGATATTGAATGGTACGATCGTAATTTTCAACAGCTCGAGCCAACGTCTTTGGCGCATAATACGTTCGTTTTAGTTGAAAAAAAATATTTGAGGGTTTAAGAAATGGGTTTTGTACTGGGGTCAATACAAAATTCGATTTCATGCTCTGGGGTAGGCTAAGAAGTCTTCAAGAATACGTCAGGAAATTTATTAACAATAGAAATATCATTCAAAACTGTGACCCTCATCTAAGACTTGGATAACACGTCACATTGATACCTATCAAATTGCCATCGTCATTCACAACGTCTCATACGGAAAGTCTGGCTTCGGTGCATTCCGCATAAGGAAGTCATCAGCGAAAGGCTCGGGGCTCTTTACTTATGGCTTGATATGACAATGATTAACTTTAGTGGTTTGGTTACTTGAATTCGCATAATCGGTTGGTTAGGAATATGAAAGCTAACAACCTTACGAAAAACATGATGATCAGTTAACCAATCGTTTCCAAAAATCACATCAATGCAAGTATTTTCAAAGAGATAAGATCGACAGGTAACGTGAAAGTGTTGATTTGAACAAGATTTATAAATAGTGGAGGTAACGAAGGTTTCTCCCAACTGAGTTTAAACAGATATATCAAAGTCTAACTTCTCCGGAGTTAAGTTCAAACATTTAACACAACTAGGTGAAATAAAAGAGTGAGTAGAACCGGTATCTAACACGGTATAGACTTCGCAAGAGTTTATGACTAACATACCCGTGATAATTTTATTCAGGTTCCTCGTCACGAAAAAAACGCTTTCTCTTAAACTACCGGCTTTGGCTTGTCTGGGACATCCTTTGGCATCACTATCCCAGCTGGACTTGACTTCACCATACGACAAAATTGAGCTAGGTGACCTTCTCTTCCGCAATTAAAACACGCTTTGGATTGCTGCGTACAGTTTGGACGGATGTGTCCCTCCTGTCCGCATTTGAAACATACGACCTGTGACAACCCCAAAATAGGTCCATTCAATCCAACCTATTCTGAGTCGCCAAATACATGGTACAAAAAAATAACTACAACTTTATTACAACAATTATCGTGAAAAATACAACAACACATATGCTGTGAGTTTGGATACAAATATATACCAAATGTGACTCATGTTCCAATCGTGGACATCACCTCACAATGACACCTTACATAAAGGTATAGTCAAAAACTGTTTTAGAAATTAGAATCTTTGGGAAGTGCTTAAGGAAACCTTCGTACATGGGAGGCCACGCGTCTAGGTTGATAGATATCATATGGCCACAGAATTATCCTTGGTTGACCCAATAGACCCCAAAGAAAAACGAGAAGATTACTATCATATTCTTCCCAATGGTGAGTCTTCTCTTGACATATCATTATCTCTACTGTCTCTAATTGAGAATTATACTTTAAACAAACACCAAGATTATATAGGTAGTGCTCGTATATATACTCAGCAAGTGGATGAGCACATCCCTGTCTTATGATGACACGAGGTTGTATGTCGTTAGACATCTTGTATGATAGTGGCAAACCACCCTTCCAACGTTGGGTACACCTTACCCTATTGGATTCACCAAATATAACTACTAAATGAACTTTTCTATACTGCTTCGGGAGAACATCCACAGCTAGAGACCACTGTTCTATTTCCCCGTTACCCTCGCTCGACCCAGCTACACTCTTATTACCTGAAAGGAATTGTGAAGCAAAAGGGTGAGCACAACTAGCCCAGTAAAGAATATCATGACTAAAGATAATTAAATTATCAGTAGCCTTCATCAATAATAAATCAGAGATTTAGAACATATGGTAAATGATAAAAATTTCAACCATAGTTGCAGCGGAACGAGCAATCCATTAGAAGAGTCAAATAGACTATAAAGTCTATTATCTTCTCCATGTTAAAAATCCATCAACAATG
This sequence comes from Panax notoginseng, assembly GCA_016801055.1. Taxonomy (NCBI): domain Eukaryota; kingdom Viridiplantae; phylum Streptophyta; class Magnoliopsida; order Apiales; family Araliaceae; genus Panax; species Panax notoginseng. The sequence goes on along the minus strand of CM029013.1, from coordinate 22,349,119 downwards.
TTTTATCCCTGTAACATCAATCAACAGTTCCTTTCCACAATCATATGAATAACTCATAATCATAATTGTGATTCTAAATTTTTCTTCGCACCCAGGACGAAGAATATTTTCATCACATGTCTTTACCTGAAACATCAAAGATCATGGTTATACCAAATCACAGTTCCTGTTCATAATCATACTAATAAATCCATCTTTGCACTACGACCAAAGATATTCAACAACAGTTTATCTTTGCACTACGGGCCAAAGATATTCATCAACGGACCATCTTTGCACTACAGGCCAAAGATATTCATCTACAATTCATCTTTGCACTACAGGCCAAAGATATTCCTCAACCGTTCATCTTTGCATTACTGGCCAAAGATATTCAACAACAGGTCATCTTTGCACTACGGGCTAAAGATATTCATCTACAATTCATCTTTGCACTACAGGCCAAAGATATTCCTCAACAATTCATATTTGCACTACATGCCAAATATATTCATATCTCAAAGAAATATATAATCATTTCAGAATTTATATACACCATAATTATAACCATGTTAATCAATTCATCTTTACACTTAAGCTAAAGATATTCAATTGTAAATTCAATGGTCATGATCATACCAGTCACAATTCAACTTTGCACTACAGGCCAAAGAGAACCCTAGTCATGATCATACCAATAATCTACCCATCTTTACACTCCAGTGAAAGAGAATTTCAACATCAGGGTTATAAAAATGTTATATATGATGATAAAAAAAATATGATCAACATATAGTTTTAATCTCAAGAGTAATATTCGTAACTCATGAATAGTAACCCCGACACAAAAGATAGAATTCTACAATAAAATTCATACCAATATTTCGGTATAATGATATTGAAAGAATAACATTACTTAAATTTATAAACAATTTATTTTAATTGTTTACACTTTACTAATTAATACATTTAATCATCATAAAATGCCAACTCTTACAATTTCATCATCAATAACCAAAACCCTCATAAAAAATCTGCATATACCTCATATAGGATTCTCAAGCCATAAAATCCTATTTTCCAATTTTCTTTTTTTTCACAAAACATATTTAATTCATTTACTCATAACTAGATCATTTTTATGAAAAATACCAAATCAGTTCCAAAAATATTTCTTTTCTGGGATTTAGCATAATATAGTCCCATAGTGAACATATATTTTTCTCAGAATTTTTAAAAGTCATTTACTATTTTTCATATGGCCAAAATAGCCGAATATTTAGACATTTATCAAAAATTATACTTTTGTCCAAAAATCCTAAAATTAACAGAGTATACTTCCATCATATACATGTACTCCCATTAAAAATTTCATCAATTTTGGAGTTAACCACAAGGAATTATAAGCAGTTACTTTTAAAATAGTCTTTTCTCATAAAATTCATAACTCTCAATCTATACATCCAAAAATCACCATTTTTGGACACAATCAATAAAACTCATTAAAATATCATTTCAAATTTTTCCAAAATTTTTGAAGTTCAAAAAAATTACGAAACTAAAAATCATAACAACCCTTAAAATCCCTTACTATCCCTTACCTCAAAAGAGCAGTACTTCTGATCGGTATAAGGCTGAAGGAAACTTGCACTGATGAATAGAAACTCACAGAGTATCTAAATACTCACAAAATACACTCAATAATCTAGAGAGAGAAAGAGAGAAAGCTTATGTTTCTGGTGTGATTTTCAATTCTAACTTAGCCCTCTATTTATAGGAAAATTTTGGTAGGTTTGACCTGCAACCTGATGGCTTTACCTGCTACTATTCCCACCCACCACATTTGAAATATAATTCAGCACATTTCTTAACCAACCACAAGTGGGACCCACCAATTCTAGAATTTTCCACCAAAATGATAAACTCCGAAAATTCAACAATTTCTGAACCAGTCATCTCGTAAAATTCGTAATAAATCATACGTTCATTTTTAACGGTTCAAAATTTGTGGACATATACTCAACTTATATATGTATAACATATCCAAATATTACCACGATCCAACGGTCGGATTAAAAATTATAACCCCCGCAAAATATCTCAAAAACCCTAATTTTTAATACCTCCATTCCGACAAAAATACTGATAAAAACCTCAACATTAACTCCTTCATTTTTAACCACAAAAATATATCCCTCATTTATATCCACATAAAATAAATATTTCCTTATCATATGAATCAATAATTAATTATTCACAAATAATATTACAGAATCACATTTATGACAACCAGGCCGTTCCCAGGAAAGAGGGGGCTTTCCAATAAGAATTTCTCCTTACTGGCGCGCAATTAGATGACCAAACCTCTCCTTAGACAGAACTTTCTAGACATTGCCAATAATGCTATCTAATAATATTATTCAAATAATATGAATTATTGATCTGATAATGGAAAATACTGTGCAGCAACAATTATTGAACAACAATAATATAAAATTTCAACGTAGCAATTATTGAATCAATAAAATAAAATATTGAACAGTAATTACTGTAACAATTATTGAGTAGTGCCTTCTTACGTAAGAATCAATAATTTCAAAAATACTGTGCAATACCGTGTGCTACTGTGCAATAACGCGTATTACTGTATTTTAACCACCGGGTATTTCAACAGTATTAACGGTAACAACTACGCCGTTATTTGTAAAAACTCAAATTTGTCGTTATCTTCATCCGACAGTTATTCGTTATGGGGCCCACAAATAGCTGCGCCGTCGTACGAATATTCTCCGACAGAAAGAATATTCCACGACCAACGAATATTCCCCGACAACAATGATTATTTTATAACCACTTGTTTTGTTGAAAAATTTTCATATTTCACCCATAACTTTAACTTTTTATCAATTTAACCATTTACTGAATTGTAATTATAAGAAAAATTGAATACTTTTATTTCATAAAATTCGGGGTCTTACAATCTCCCCTCCTTATGAAATTTCGTCCCCGAAATTTACGTACCTGGTATTTCAAAGAGTTGAGAATACCTTGCTTTCATTTCAGATTCCATCTTTCCTGTCATCATGATTTCTCCACTGCTCATCTCCTGTATTTCAAATAACATTCTAGAATACAGCTTCAAAACAAGTGTTAATTTAACAAATTAACATATCACATAATATCCCGATATTATGACTGACCAACAAATAAGCTTAGGTAGGACACACTAGCGAAGGATTTACTCATCTCTCCCCTCCTAGTTGTATTCCCCGATCTCCGCCAGAGATCATATCCCCAAGCTCTGATACCAAATGTAACTCTGGACACCAACCTATGTCAGCACCATACATTGATACCTATCAGTTTGCCACCGCAGAACGGCGTCCCCTACGGAGAGTCTGGCTTCGGTGCATCCCCCATCAACAGGAAGTCACCAGCGAGAGGCTCGGGGCTCTTTACTTATAGCTCTGATACCAAAAGTGACAACCCAAAATAGGTCCATTCAATCCAACCTATTCTGAGTCGCCAAATACATGGTACAAAAAATAACTACAACTTTATTACAACAATTATCGTGAAAAATACAACAACACATATGCTGTGAGTTTGGATACAAATATATACCAAATGTGACTCATGTTCCAATCGTGGACATCACCTCACAATGACACCTTACATAAAGGTATAGTCAAAAACTGTTTTAGAAATTAGAATCTTTGGGAAGTGCTTAAGGAAACCTTCGTACATGGGAGGCCACGCGTCTAGGTTGATAGATATCATATGGCCACAGAATTATCCTTGGTTGACCCAATAGACCCCAAAGAAAAACGAGAAGATTACTATCATATTCTTCCCAATGGTGAGTCTTCTCTTGACATATCATTATCTCTACTGTCTCTAATTGAGAATTATACTTCAAACAAACACCAAGATTATATAGGTAGTGCTCGTATATATACTCAGCAAGTGGATGAGCACATCCCTGTCTTATGATGACACGAGGTTGTATGTCGTTAGACATCTTGTATGATAGTGGCAAACCACCCTTCCAACGTTGGGTACACCTTACCCTATTGGATTCACCAAATATAACTACTAAATGAACTTTTCTATACTGCTTCGGGAGAACATCCACAGCTAGAGACCACTGTTCTATTTTCCCGTTACCCTCGCTCGACCCAGCTACACTCTTATTACCTGAAAGGAATTGTGAAGCAAAAGGGTGAGCACAACTAGCCCAGTAAAGAATATCATGACTAAAGATAATTAAATTATCAATAGCCTTCATCAATAATAAATCAGAGATTTAGAACATATGGTAAATGATAAAAATTTCAACCATAGTTGCAGCGGAACGAGCAATCCATTAGAAGAGTCAAATAGACTATAAAGTCTATTATCTTCTCCATGTTAAAAATCCATCAACAATGTTTTATCCCTGTAACATCAATCAACAGTTCCTTTCCACAATCATATGAATAACTCATAATCATAATTGTGATTCTAAATTTTTCTTCGCACCCAGGACGAAGAATATTTTCATCACCTGTCTTTACCTGAAACATCAAAGATCATGGTTATACCAAATCACAGTTCCTGTTCATAATCATACTAATAAATCCATCTTTGCACTACGACCAAAGATATTCAACAACAGTTTATCTTTGCACTACGGGCCAAAGATATTCATCAACGGACCATCTTTGCACTACAGGCCAAAGATATTCATCAACAATTCATCTTTGCACTACAGGCCAAAGATATTCCTCAACCGTTCATCTTTGCACTACTGGCCAAAGATATTCACAACAGGTCATCTTTGCACTACGGGCTAAAGATATTCATCTACAATTCATCTTTGCACTACAGGCCAAAGATATTCCTCAACAATTCATATTTGCACTACATGCCAAATATATTCATATCTCAAAGAAATATATAATCATTTCAGAATTTATATAAACATAATTATAACCATGTTGATCAATTCATCTTTGCACTTAAGCTAAAGATATTCAATTATAAATTCAATGGTCATGATCATACCAGTCACAATTCAACTTTGCACTACAGGCCAAAGAGAACCCTAGTCATGATCATACCAATAATCTACCCATCTTTACACTCCAGTGAAAGAGAATTTCAACATCAGGGTTATAAAAATGTTATATATGATGATAAAAAAATATGATCAACATATAGTTTTAATCTCAAGAGTAATATTCGTAACTCATGAATAGTAACCCCGACACAAAAAGATAGAAATTCTACAATAAAATTCATACCAATATTTCGGTATAATGATATTGAAAGAATAACATTACTTAAATTTATAAACAATTTATTTTAATTGTTTACACTTTACTAATTAATGCATTTAATCATCATAAAATGCCAACTCTTACAATTTCATCATCAATAACCAAAACCCTCATAAAAAATCTGCATATACCTCATATAGGATTCTCAAGCCATAAAATCCTATTTTCCAATTTTCTTTCTTCACAAAACATATTTAATTCATTTACTCATAACTAGATCATTTTTATGAAAAATACCAAATCAGTTCCAAAAATATTTCTTTTCTGGGATTTAGCATAATATAGTCCCATAGTGAACATATATTTTTCTCAGAATTTTTAAAAGTCATTTACTATTTTTCATATGGCCAAAATAGCCGAATATTTAGACATTTATCAAAAATTATACTTTTGTCCAAAAATTCTAAAATTAACAGAGTATACTTCTATCATATACATGTACTCCCAATAAAAATTTCATCAATTTTGGAGTTAACCACAAGGAATTATAAGCAGTTACTTTTAAAATAGTCTTTTCTCATAAAATTCATAACTCTCAATCTATACATCCAAAAATCACCATTTTTGGACACAATCAATAAAACTCATCAAAATATCATTTCAAATTTTTCCAGAATTTTTGAAGTTCAAAAAATTACGAAACTAAAATCATAACAACCCTTAAAATCCCTTACTATCCCTTACCTCAAAAGAGCAGTACTTCTGATCGGTATAAGGCTGAAGGAAACTTGCACTGATGAATAGAAACTCACAGAGTATCTAAATACTCACAAAATACACTCAATAATCTAGAGAGAGAAAGAGAGAAAGCTTATGTTTCTGGTGTGATTTTCAATTCTAACTTAGCCCTCTATTTATAGGAAAATTTTGGTAGGTTTGACCTGCAACCTGATGGCTTTACCTGCTACTATTCCCACCCACCACATTTGAAATATAATTCAGCACATTTCTTCACCAACCACAAGTGGGGCCCACCAATTCTAGAATTTTCCACCAAAATGATAAACTCCGAAAATTCAACAATTTCTGAACCAGTCATCTCGTAAAATTCATAATAAATCATACGTTCATTTTTAACGGTTCAAAATTTGTGGACATATACTCAACTTATATATGTATAACATATCCAAATATTACCACGATCCAACGGTCGGATTAAAAATTATAACCCCCGCAAAATATCTCAAAAACCCTAATTTTTAATACCTCCATTCCAACAAAAATACTGATAAAAACCTCAACATTAACTCCTTCATTTTTAACCACAAAAATATTCCCTCATTTATATCCACATAAAATAAATATTTCCTTATCATATGAATCAATAATTAATTATTCACAAATAATATTACAGAATCACATTTATGACAACCAGGCCGTTCCCAGGAAAGAGGGGGCTTTCCAATAAGGATTTCTCCTTACTGGCGCGCAATTAGATGACCAAACCTCTCCTTAGACAGAACTTTCTAGACATTGTCAATAATGCTATCTAATAATATTATTTAAATAATATGAATTATTGATCTGATAATGGAAAATACTGTGCAGCAACAATTATTGAACAACAATAATATAAAATTTCAACGTAGCAATTATTGAATCAATAAAATAAAATATTGAACAGTAATTACTGTAACAATTATTGAGTAGTGCCTTCTTACGTAAGAATCAATAATTTCAAAAATACTGTGCAATACCGTGTGCTACTGTGCAATAACGCGTATTACTGTATTTTAACCACCGGGTATTTCAACAGTGTTAACGGTAACAACTACGCCGTTATTTATAAAAACTCAAATTTGTCGTTATCTTCATCCGACAGTTATTCGTTATGGGGCCCACAAATAGCTGCGCCGTCGTACGAATATTCTCCGACAGAAAGAATATTCCACGACCAACGAATATTCCCCGACAACAATGATTATTTTATAACCACTTGTTTATGTTGAAAAATTTTCACATTTCACCCATAACTTTAACTTTTTATCAATTTAACCATTTACTGAATTGTAATTATAAGAAAAATTGAATACTTTTATTTCATAAAATTCGGGGTCTTACACGACCAGTGGTCATTCTTCTTCCTTTGAAACGGGTGCTGGTACCGACGTCTTCACGTCATTGTTGAACCTTCTCTTCTTGAAATGTCCATTCTTATTATTTTGGCCATGATTACCACCGAAGTGGTTACCATTTCTGGCATGTTGATTCCCCCCATGCTTATTGTCACCGCTTTGATGACTGTTATCACCAGTATTATCATTTTGTCGATTGCTCTCTTTTGGTTGCGTTGACTCGTTATCGCGCTCTACTAACTGAGCCCTATTTACAACATCTGAATACAAACACAGTTTATGAGAAATCAAATATTGACGTATCTCCGGCTTCAAACCTCTTAAAAACATTCACATCATTCTTTCTTCATTATCAACCAAGTGGGACGTAAATCGGGACAACTCGGCAAACTTGGCTTCGTACTGCGACACGGTAATGTTGTTTTGCTCCAACTTGATAAATTCCACCTCTTTCATGTGACGAATACTTTCGGAAAAGTACTTGTCATTGAACAGCTCCTGGAATTTCTCCCAAGACATCTTGAGTGCGTCAGGCTGGGTACGTTTTACAGATTCCCACAACATAAAGGTGGCAAAGGGAACCTTTTGCTCCTCGAAGCATCCCAAGACATCAAATATCTTGGTGATCTGCTTTAACCACGTCTCCGCCTTAAGTGGTTCTGGCTTTCCCAAAAACTCTGGTGGTCCCAGCTCCTTGAATTGCTTAGCGGTGACCAACCGTGGGTTGCCATCATTTCCTCCTGCATTATGAACAGGAGTTGCCTTCGCCTGATGTTGTATGAATTCTAAAAAGCTCTTAAACGTACCGTCGTTCGTCAATTGATCAGTGTTGTTGTTTACAGGAGGATTATCGCCATCCTGTTGCACATTGTTCTGATTATTAATATGTAGAGACTCAACGGTCTCCTGTGCTCCATTGCTTATCTCAACATTTTCAGATGTCATTATTAAATGCTGCAACAAAACAAGGGTTAATTAACATATCACATATCATCCCTATACTCTGACCGACCAATTAAATAACAAGTAAACTTAGGTAGGTCATACTAACGAAGGAATTCCCCGTCTCTCCCCTCCTAGTTCTAGTCTCACATCTTAGCCAGGGATCATATCCCTAAGCTCTGATACCAACTGTGACGCCCCCAAAATTAGGTATACATCACCTATCTTGAGTTGCCAGATACATGGTACAGAATTCAAATACAACTTAATAATACAACTGTCGTGTACAATACGACAGAACATAAACTGTGACTTTGAATATAAATATTGTCTTCTAGAGAGTATCCATACTCAAAAGGAGTCCTCATTACAATTATTATCACACTATTACATAGAATAGTGAGGACTACTAATGCTATCATCTAGGACCATCACTCTGTTCCCCGACTAGTCCCAGCTACGTTCTCATTTCCTGAAGAGAATAGTGAAAGAAAGGGTGAGCTCAACTAGCCCAGTAAGAAATATTATGACTAAGATAATGCAGAATAAATTATCATTAGTCTTCAATAATGTTAAACTGATAAAATACAATAGACATCAAGTTTAACTGCAGCGGATCAAGCAATCCATTAAAAGAGTCAAGTAGAGAATAAAATCTACTATCTTTTATGATTTAAAAGGTTTTTCATGACTTTTATCGCTGGGACTTAGCTTAATAAATAATCCACATCATCGAATCACCCATGCACTATGGCCAAGGATATTCTTTAGTATCACAACCACGAATTATCTATGCACTACGGCTAAAGATAATCATGTTTTCATCAACGGTCCTGATCATGTCATAAAACAATTCATCTCTGCACTACGGCCAAGGAGAATCCATAGTCATAATCATACTAAAAACTGTCCATCAATACACTACGGGCCAATGAGGACTTTTTCCAAATCATTTGTAATATTACGGTCATGATTACACCGATTAATCCCTGGTCATAATCATACCAAGTCCATCTATGCACTACAGGACATAGATGACTTTCAACAAAATATAAACATGAGGATGATGACAATGATATAAGAATTCAATAAAATAAGTTTAAGAATTAATTTATCCAGGAACTGATAACGTCCAAATTATCAACATGATACTGCTTTGTAGAGTAAAATTCAAGAATGCTCAGAATAATATTTACATAAAAAGATACTGGATGAAGCGCAAATATCAAGGATATTCCACTAATTTCATAGAGTATAGAAATCAAAACTATAACCAACTGAGTATAATAAAGAATGGAATAACAAAAGAAATCATCATGCATCCGATAGACCGCACAGACAGGTTATTCTAACAGAAAAATACATAATGGAACCAGGACATGCGTAAACTCACCGACATGATATTCCGACAGAATAATAAATAATGGAACCAGGTCCGGCGTAAAACGCACAGACAGGATATTCCAACATAATAATAATAAAGACGGAACCAGGTCCGGTGTAAAACACACAGATAGGATGTTCCAACAGAATAATAATAAAGACGGAACCAGGTCCGGTGTAAAACACACAGACAGGATGTTCCAACAGAATAATAAAAGAATGTCACCAAGTATAGGGGTATTATTTCTTTTGTATTCATGAAGAGAATTTCTGTTATTCCATTAATTATTATTCTGTTGGAATAACCTGTATACGCGGTCCACCCTATACTTGGTGACATTATTTTATTATTCTGTTGAAACATCCTGTCTGTGTGTTTTACACCGGACCTGGTTCCGTCTTTATTATTATTCTGTTGGAACATCCTGTCTGTGTGTTTTACACCGGACCTGATTCCGTCTTTATTATTATTCTGTTGGAATATCCTGTCTGTGCGTTTTACGCCGGACCTGGTTCCATTATTTATTATTCTGTCGGAATAACATGTCTGTGCGGTCTATCGCATGCATGGTGGTTTCTTTTGTTATTCCATTCTTTATTATACTCGGTTGGTTAAGTTTTGACTTCTATACTCCACAAAATTTGTGGAATATCCTTGATAATTGCGTTTCATCCAGTATCTTTTTATGAAAATATTCTTCTAAGCATTCTTGAATTTTACTCCACAAAGCAGTATCATGTTGACAATTTAGATGTTAATTCTTGGATAAATTAATTCTTGAACTTGTTTTATTGAATTCTTATATCATTGTTGTGACAACCCCAAAACAGGTCTATTCCATCCAACCTATTCTGAGTCGCCAAATACATGGTACAGAAAATAACTACAACTTTATTACAACAATTATCGTGCAAAATATAACAACACATATGCTGTGAGTTTGGATACAAATATATACCAAATGTGACTTATGTCCCAACCGTGGACAGCACCTCACAATGACACCTTACATAAATGTATAGTCAAAAACTGTTTTAGAAATTAGAATCTTTGGGAAGTGCTCAAGGAAACCTTTGTACATGGGAGGCCATGCTTTTAGGTTGTGATAGATATCATATGGCCACAGAATTATCCTTGGTTGAACCCAATATACCCCAAAGAGAAACGAGAAGATTACTATCATTTCTTCCCAATGGTGAGTCTTCTCTTGACTTATCATTATCTCAACTGTCTCTAATTGAGAATTATACTTCAAACAAACACCAAGATTATATAGGTAGTGCTCGTAAATATACTCAGCAAGTGGATGAGCACAATCCTGTTTTATGATGACACGAGGTTGTATGTCATTAGACATCTTGTATGATAGTGGCAAAAACCCTTCCAACGTTGGGTCGCTTCACCCTAGATGATTCACCAAATATAACTACTAAATGATGACCACCGTTCCATTCCCCTGTTACCCCCGCTTGACCCAGCTACACTCTTATTACCTGAAAGGAATTGTGAAACTGAAGGGTAAGCACAACTAGCCCAGTAAAGAATATCATGACTAAAGATAAATAAGTTATCAATAGCCTTCAACAGAATTAAATCAGAGATTTAGAACATATGGTAGATGATAAAAATTTCAACTATAGTTGCAGCGGAACGAGCAATCCATTAGAAGAGTCAAATAGACTACAAAGTCTATTATCTTCTCCATGTTAATAATCCACCAATAATGTTTTATCCCTATAACATTAATTAATAATTCTGGTCCACAATCATATGAATAACTCATAATCATAATTGTAGTTCTAAATTCTTCTTCTCATCCAGGACGAAGATAATTTTAATCACCTATCTTTACCTAAAACATCAAATATCATGATTACACCAAATCACATTTCCTGTTCATAATCATACTAATAATTTCATCTTTGCACTACGGCCAAAGATATTCAACACTATGTCATCTTTGCACTACGGGCCAAAGATATTCATCAACAATTCATCTTTGCACTACTGGCTAAAGATATTCAACCACATGTCATCTTTGCACTATGGGACAAAGATATTTATCACCAGTTCATCTTTGCACTACAGGCCAAAGATATTCAACAACAGTTCATATTTGCACTACAGGCCAAATATATTCATCAACAGTTCATATTTGCACTACAGGCCAAATATATTAATATCTCAAAAAAATATATAATCATTTCAGAATTTATATAAACAATAATTATAACCATGTTGATCAATTCACCTTTGCACTTAAGCTAAATATATTCAATTATAAATTTAATGGTCATGACCATACTAGTCAACAATTCAACTTTACACTATTGACCAAAGAGAACCTATAGTCATGATCATACCAAAAATCTACCCATCTTTATACTCAAGTCAAAGAGAAATATCATCATTAGGGTTATAAAAATGTTATATATAATAATAAAATCAATATAATCAACATATAGATTTAATCTCAAGAGTAATATTCATAAATCAACTATAATTTGGTCAGAAAAAGAAACCAATTTTGACGAGATTAGTAACTCAAGAATAGTAACTCGTGAATAGTAATTCATGAATAGTAACTCGACATGAAAAAGGTAAAAATTCCACAATAAAATCCATACCAATATTTCGGTATAATAATATTGAAAGAATAATATTTCTTAAGCTTATAAACAATTTATTTTAATTATTTACACTTTACTAAATAATGCATTTAATCATCCTAAAATGCCAAACTCATAAGATTTCATTACCAATAACCAAAACCCTCATCAAAAATCTGCATATACCTCGTATAGGATTCTCAAGCCATAAAATTTAATTTTCCAATTTTCTTACTTCACATAACATATTTAATTTATTTACTCATAACAAGTCTATTTTTATGAAAAATATCAAATCAGTTTCAAAAATATTTTTTTTCTGAGATTTAGCAGAATATAGTCCCATATTAAACATATATTTTTCTCATAATTTTTAAAACTCATTTACTATTTTTCATATGGCCAAAACAGCCGAATATTTAGATATTTATCAAAAATTATATTTTTATCTAAAAATTCCGAAATTTATAGAGTATACTTCTATCATATACATGTACTTTCAATAAAAATTTTACCAATTTTAGAGTTAACCACAAGGAGTTATAAGCGGTTACTTTTAAAATAGTCTTTTCTCATAAAATTCATAACTCTTAATCTATACATCCAAAAATCACCATTTTTGGACACAATCAAAAAACTCATCAAAATATCATTTCAAATTTTTCCAAAATTTTCTAAAGGTCGGAGGAAATACGAACTGAAAAATATAATAACCCTTAAAATCCCTTACCTCAAAAGAGTAGCACTTCTGACTGGATATCGGATATGACGTTGAAGAAAACTTACACTGATGAATAGCAACTCACTAAGTATCTAAATACTCACAAAATACACTCGATAATCTAGAGAGAGAAAGAGAGAAAACTTATGAATTCTGGTGTGATTTTCAATTCTAACTTAGCCCTCTATTTATAAGAAAATGTTAGCACGCCGAAGCAGACTTAACCTGCAACCTGATGGCTTTACCTGCTACTATTTCCATCCACCACATTTGAATAAAAATCTTAGCACATTTCTTTACCAACCAAGAGTGGGGCCCACCAATTCTAGAATTTTCTATCAAAATGATTAACTCCGAAAATTCAACAATTTCTGAACCAGTGATCTCGTAAAATTCATAACAAATCATACGTTCATTTTTAACGGTTCAAAATTTGTGGACATATACTCAACTTATATATGTATAACATATCCAAATATTACCACGATCCAACGATCGGAGTAAAAATTATAACCCCCGTAAAATATCTCAAAAACCCTGATTTTTAATACCTCCATTCCGACAAAAATACTGATAAAAATCTCAACATTAACTGCTTCATTTTTAACCACAAAAATATATCCCTCATTTATATCCACATAAAATAAATATTTCCTTATCATATGAATCAATAATTAATTATTCACAAATAATATTACAGAATCACATTTATGACAACCAGGCCGTTCCTAGGAAAGAGGGGACTTTCCAATAAGGATTTCTCCTTACTAGCGCGCAATTAGATGAACAAACCTCTCCTTAGACAGAACTTTATAGATATTGCCAATAATGTTATCTAATAATATTATTTAAATAATATGAATTATTGATCTGATAATGAGAAATACTGTGCAGCGACAATTATTGAAACAACAATAATATAAAATATCAACGCAGCAATTATTGAATCAATTAAATAAAATATTGAACATTAACAACTGTAACAATTATTGAGTAGTGCCTTCCTTCGTAAGAATCAATAATTCAAAAATACTGTGCAATCCGTGTGCTACTGTGCAACCACGTGTATTACTGTATTTTAACCACCAGGTATTCCAACATTGTTAACGGTAACAACTATGCCGTTATTTATAAAAACTCAATTTTTTGTCGTTATCTTCATCCAATCGTTTTCCGTTATGGGGCCCACAAATAGCTGCGCCGTCGTACGAATATTCACCGACCAAAAATTAATATTTTATAATCACTTGCTTATTTGAAATATTTGCGCATTTTACCCATAACTAACCACATTAATCAAATCAACCCTTTCTATTTCAAAATAATAAATAGAGGAAATTTAATTTTATTTATTAATAAGTTGGGGTCTTACAACCTCCCCTCCTTATGAAATTTCGTCCTCGAAATTGACGTACGTACCTGGTGTTTCAAAAAGGTGAGAATACCTTGCTTTCATTTCAGATTCTATCTCCCGGGTCATCATAATTTCTCCATTGCTCATCTCCCGTGATAACTTCATTTGTGTTCCTCACTTGTTGGGAAGTCATGACAACCGCTCTCCCTTGAACTACCCGCTTTGACTTGACTGTCTGGGGCAGCATTTGGCGTCATCACTACCGTTGGAATATACTTTTCTATAGGGCATATTCCTCCCTCAAACTGTCTCGTCGTACTCCTGATTCATGATCTGAATCATCAATCTTCGATCCATATCGACTTCAGGTTGACCGCTCTGTACAGGGTAATTCAAAACTCGATGTTGGGTTCTCCCAATTGCTTTCCAAAAAGAGAAATTCATATCATCTATTTTAGCCTTCTTAGATCGGACATCTCTTTCCACAATATCCACATGTCGTGCGGCTTTTGCCCATACATCACTTATTCTCACTCGTTCAGTTTTTTCTTCTTTCAGCTCAGATTCCATCTTTATCATCTTATACTCTGCCAAAGAATACTTCTGTTCAAGCATCACATATCGGGTAACACAAGCTTGAATTGTTGCATCCTTTTGCTCCACGACCGCCTGTCGTTCTTCAGCCTGCTCTTCTAACTCATGAATACGATTTTATAATTCTACATTTTGATCATATAATACCTCTAATAAATTCTCTTCAGGTGCTTCTTCTTCCTCACTCTCAGCTGCTACCTCTGCGACTAGCTCGGGTGCAACTATCAATTCTTCACTCACCACATGGATTTCTCTAATTCCTTCTTCGCCTGACATCACATTATCCTAGTTGACGATTAGACGTATTCCCACGGTCTCATTCACTCCATTGTTAATATTCTCAGCAGCCATTCTCAAATACTGTCATAAAATAAGGGTTAATTAAACAAATTAACATATCACATAATATCCCGATATTATGACTGACCAACAAATAAGCTTAGGTAGGACATACTAGCGAAGGATTTACTCATCTCTCCCCTCCTAGTTATATTCCCCGATCTCCGCCAGAGACCATATCCCTAAGCTCTGATACTAAATGTGACAACCCCAAAATAGGTCCATTCCATCCAACCTATTCTGAGTCGCTAAATACATGGTACAGAAAACAACTACAACTTTATTACAACAATTGCAGTGCAAAATACAACAAACACATATGCTGTGAGTTTGGATACAAATATATACCAAATGTGACTTATGTCCCAACCGTGGACAGCACCTCACAATGACACCTTACATAAAGGTATAGTCAAAAACTATTTTAGAAATTAGAATTGGGAAGTGCTCAAGGAAACCTTTGTACATGGGAGGCCATGCTTCTAGGTTGTGATAGATATCATATGGCCACAGAATTATCCTTGGTTGACCCAATATACCCCAAAGAAAAACGAGAAGATTACTATCATATTCTTCCCAATGGTGAGTCTTCTCTTGACTTATCATTATCTCCATTGTCTCTAATTGAGAATTATACTTCAAACAAACACCAAGATTATATAGGTAGTGCTCGTAAATATACTCAGCAAGTGGATGAACACAATCCTGTCTTATGATGACACGAGGTTGTATGCCATTAGACATCTTGTATGATAGTGGCAAAACACCCTTCCAACGTTGGGTTCGCTTCACCCTAGATGATTCACCAAATATAACTACTAAATGATGACCACCGTTCTATTCCCCTGTTACCCCCGCTCGACCCAGCTACACTCTTATTACCTGAAAGGAATTGTGAAACAAAAGGGTGAGCACAACTAGCCCAATAAAGAATATCATGACTAAAGATAAATAAGTTATCAATAGCCTTCAACAGAATTAAATCAGAGATTTAGAACATATGGTAGATGATACAAATTTCAACCATAGTTGCAGCGGAACGAGCAATCCATTAGAAGAGTCAAATAGACTACAAAGTCTATTATCTTCTCCATGTTAAAAATCCACCAACAATATTTTATCCATGTAACATCAATTAATAATTCTGGTCCACAATCATATGAATAACTCATAATCATAATTGTAGTTCTAAATTCCTCTTCTCATCTAGGACGAAGATAAATTTCATCACCTATCTTTACCTGAAACATCAAAGATCATGGTTACACCAAATCACATTTCCTGTTCATAATCATACTAATAACTTCATCTTTGCACTACGGGCCAAAGATATTCATCAACAATTCATCTTTGCACTACTGGCTAAAGATATTCAACCACAGGTCATCTTTGCACTATGGGCCAAAGATATTCATCACCAGTTCATCTTTGCACTACAGGCCAAAGATATTCATCAACAGCTCATATTTGTACTACAGGCCAAATATATTAATATCTCAAAAAAATATATAATCATTTCAGAATTTATATAAACAATAATTATAACCATGCTAATCAATTCACCTTTGCAATTAAGCTAAAGATACTCAATTATAAATTCAATGGTCATGATCATACCAGTCAACAATTTAACTTTGCACTACTGGCTGGCCAAAGGGAACCCATAGTCATGATCATACCAAAAATATCTACCCATCTTTACACTCAAGTTAAAGAGAAATATCATCATTAGGGTTATAAAAATGTTATATATGATAATAAAATCAATATAATCAACATATAGATTTAATCTCAAGAGTAATATTCATAAATCAACTATAATTTGGTCAGAAAAAGAAACTAATTTTGTCGTGAATAGTAACTCGACATGAAAAAGGTAGAAATTCTACAATAAAATCTATACCAATATTTCGGTGTAATGATATTGAAAGAATAATATTTCTTAAGCTTATAAACAATTTATTTTAATTATTTACACTTTACTAAATAATGCATTTAATCATCCTAAAATGCCAAACTCATAAGATTTCATTACCAATAACCAAAACCCTCATCAAAAATCTGCATATACCTCATATAGGATTCTCAAGCCATAAAATCCTATTTTTCAATTTTTTTACTTCACATAACATATTTAATTTATTTACTCATAACTAGTCTATTTTCATGAAAAATACCAAATCAGTTCCAAAAATATTTCTTTTATGGGATTTAGCAGAATATAGTCCCATATTGAACATATATTTTTCTCAAAATTTTTAAAATTTATTTATTATTTTTCATATGGACAAAACAGCTGAATATTTAGATATTTATCAAAAATTGCACTTTTATCTAAAAATTCCAAAATTTATAGAGTATACTTCTATCATATACATGTGCTCTCAATAAATTTTTTACCAATTTTGGAGTTAACCACAAGGAGTTATAAGCGGTTACTTTTAAAATAGTCTTTTCTCATAAAATTCATAACTCTTAATCTATACATCCAAAAATCACCATTTTTGGACACAATCAATAAAACTCATCAAAATATCATTTCAAATTTTTCCAAAATTTTCTGAAGGTCGGAGGAAATACGAACTGAAAAATATAATAACCCTTAAAATCCCTTACCTCAAAAGAGTAGCACTTCTGACTGGATATCGGATATGACGTTGAAGGAAACTTACACTGATGAATAGCAACTCACTAAGTATCTAAATACTCACAAAATACACTCGATAATCTAGAGAGAGAAAGAGAGAAAACTTATGAATTCTGGTGTGATTTTCAATTCTAACTTAGCCCTCTATTTATAAGAAAATGTTAGCACGCCGAAGCAGACTTAACCTGCAACCTGATGGCTTTACCTGCTACTATTTCCATCCACCACATTTGAATAAAAATCTTAGCACATTTCTTTACCAACCAAGAGTGTGGCCCACCAATTCTAGAATTTTCTATCAAAATGATTAACTCCGAAAATTCAACAATTTCTGAACCAGTGATCTCGTAAAATTCATAACAAATCATACGTTCATTTTTAACGGTTCAAAATTTGTGGACATATACTCAACTATATATATAACATATCCAATATATACCAATATTACGATCGGAGTAAAAATTATAACCCCCGTAAAATATCTCAAAACCCTGATTTTTAATACCTCCATTCCGACAAAAATACTGATAAAAATCTCAACATTAACTGCTTCATTTTTAACCACAAAAATATATCCCTCATTTATATCCACATAAAATAAATATTTCCTTATCATATGAATCAATAATTAATTATTCACAAATAATATTACAGAATCACATTTATGACAACCAGGCCGTATGAAGAGAGATACATTTTGGTGGAGCAATATGAAGAGAGAGATAGCGCTGTTTATCTCGAGGTGTCTAACTTGTCAACGAGTCAAAGTGGAGCATCAAGTACCAAAAGGTCCATTGCAACCACTTGAAATTCCAGAATGGAAGTTGGTATGTATGACTACAGAAAAGATTCAAACGATCCGACAACGTATAAAAACCTCACAAGATCAACAAAAGAGTTATGCTGATCTTCATCGAAAAGACTTGGAATTTGATATAGGAGATCATGTGTTCTTACGTGTTGCTCCATGGAAAGGAGTTACGAGATTTGGAAAGAGAGGAAAGCTCAATCCTCGATTCATCGACCCATTTTTAATCCTCGATCGAGTAGGAATTGTGGCTTATAGACTCGCTTTACCGCAAAGTATGTCTCGTGTTCATAACGTTTTTCACATATCCATGTTACGTAAATATGTGGAAGACCCGAACCACATTATTGAGTTAGAACCGGACGAAATATCAGAAGATTTGACGTATGAAGAAGTTCCTGTTCAAATCTAGGATAAGAAGGAACATATTCTACGCTCCAAGGTTATACCTCAAGTCAAAGTTTTGTAGAGAAACCACGATATTGAGGAAATGACTTGGGAGTTAGAATCTGAAATGAAATCAAGGTATCCTTACCTCTTCGACATACCAGGTACGTACCCTAATTTCGAGGGCGAAATTTCATAAGAAGGGGAGGTTGTAGGACTCCAACTTTTATAAATAAAGATTAATTTTCTATAAATATCATTTTTGAATATTATGGAGTTAATTTGATATAATGTTATAGTTGTGGGTAATATTTATAAATTTTACAAAGTACGCAAGTTGTTATATAATATTCGATTGGTCGGAGAATATTCGTTTTAACAGGGAATATTCGTACAACGGCACAATCATTGGTGGACCCCACAACGGAATTATTGTCTGATTGAGAAAACGACAAAAATATTTTATTAAAAATAACGGCTGAAGTTTTACCATTGATACTGTTGAACTACTCGGTAGTAAAAGTACAGTAATACGTGTGGTTGCACAGTAACACACGGTATTGATTATTAATGCTTATGTGAGAAGTCACTCAGTTTGATTCAATTATTGTCAGTTAATAATATGAATTATTTAGCGATAATGAAGTTTTGTTTTATTTGTATTATTAACGTAATAAAACAGAAACATCTTTTTATATAAAACGGAATACTTTATTAAAGTTATTCTATAAATAGAATATATTATATTTTATTTAAAAGATTTTTCTTTAAATATGGACCGTCAGATTAAAGTAATCAATCTGAACCGTTCATGAATTAGTTACTATGTATTCCATTTTTCTGTAAATAGCAGTTCATTCCTTCATTATTTCTTACGAATTCACTGAACTCTAGAGAGAGAAACTATAGAGAGAGAAGAAAAATATTATGCTACTTAACTACTTCCTTATTTCAGTTCTTCTTTCAAACGGTAAGGGGTGTTATTCTTTCTTATTCATGAAGAGAACTGTTGTTATTCTATTTCTTATTATTCTGTTGGAATAACCTGTATACGCGGTCTACCCTATACTTTGTGACATTCTTCTATTATTCTGTTGGAACATCATGTCTGTGTGTTTTACACCGGACCTGGTTCCGTCTTTATTATTATTCTGTTGGAACATCCTGTCTGTGTGTTTTACACCGGACCTGGTTCTGTCTTTATTATTATTCTGTTGGAACATCCTGTCTGTGCGTTTTACGCCGGACCTGGTTCCATTATTTATTATTCTATTGGAATAACCTGTCTGTGCGGTCTATCGCATGCATGGTGATTTCTTTTGTTATTCCATTCTTTATTATACTCGGTTGGTTAAGTTTTGACTTCTATACTCCATGAAATTTGTGGAATATCCTTGATAATTGTGTTTCATCCAGTATCTTTTTATGAAAATATTCTTCTAAGCATTCTTGAATTTTACTCCACAAAGCAGTATCATGTTGACAATTTGGACGTTGTTAATTCTTGGATAAATTAATTCTTGAACTTGTTTTATTGAATTCTTATATCATTGTCATCATCCTCATGCTTATAAAATGTTGAAAGTCATCTGTAGCCTGTAGTGCATAGATGGACTTGGTATGATTATGACCAGGGATTATTCGGTATAATCATGACCGTAATGTTATAAATGATGTGGTAAAAGTCCTCATTGGTCCGTAGTGCATTGATGGACAGTTGTTGGCATGATCATGACCATTAATGAATACACGAATATCCTTGGCCGTAGTGCAGGGGTGATTCGATGATGTGGATTATTTTATTAAGCTGAGTCCTAGCGATAACAGTGCTGAAAAAACCTTTTAAATCAAAGAAGATAGTAGATTTTATTCTCTACTTGACTCTTTTAATGGATTGATTGTTCCGCTGCAGTTAAACTTGATGTTCGTTATATTTTATCAGTTTAACACTGTTGAAGGCTAATAAAAATTTATTCTGCATTATCTTAGTCATATTATTTCTTACTGGGCTAGTTGAGCTCGCCCTTTCTTTTACTGTTCTCTTCAAGAAATGAGAGTATAGTTGGGACGAGTCGGGGAACGGAGTGATGGACCAGATGATAGTATTAATAGTCCTCACTATTCTGTTAAATAGTGTGATAATAATTGTAATGAGTACTCCTTTTGAGTTTGTATAGTCTCTAGTAGACAATAATTGTATTGAAACTCACAGTTATGTTTTGTCGTATTGTACACGACAATTGTATTAGTAAGTTATATTTGTTTTTTGTACCATGTATCTGACGACCCAAGATGGGTGATGTATACCTAATTTTGGGGGCGTCACACATATAAACTTTAATCTCAAATTTGTTACAGAAGTTGATTTCTGATCTTGAAGTTGTTATTGATCTTGTTGAAGTTGTTGTTGATCTTGAAGTTGCTGTTGATCTTATCCTCTATTACCCGATCTCAGAGTTGCATCTCGTTTTCTCTGATCGATCTGTCGTTGCTCTGTTTTTTTTTTTGATCTCCCAATTGCCTTTTTTCTTTATTAGTGTGAATTTAGGATCGGTCAATTGAAAATATGAAAGTCGGTAACTGACGTGTAGGGAGTTAATGACGCGTAATTTTAGCAAGGTAATATTGTGTTGCGTTATTTTTATAATTATTTTGTGGATGTTTTATTTTTGTAATTACTTTCTAATTATTATATATTAGTGTTAAGGACCCTTTTAATTAATTATATAATTTTTAACTTAAATTGAAAGGTCTATAAACAGCTCAATCCGTCCCAAACCAGATAAGTAATCTCACTATTTTCTTTCCTAATCCTATTTCGTTAATGAAGCTATCCCTCCACACTATTTGGCAATTTCTCATTATATTTTTAGAAATATTATTTTCTCATATAATTTTAACCAAGATTTTATCTTTTACTCCTTCCATGTCATAAAATAGTTGAACTTTTATAAATTAATACTAGATAATTAATAATCTCTCTAAAATAATATTTTTTCTGAGTCCCGAATTGAGCTAATAGGATAAATTAATAATTTTGATAAAATAATAATTTTTAAAAAAGACCTTGTATAAATATGTGATCCCATCAAAATCATAAATTAATATTTTTTTAAATTACAAATATATATATATATATATATATATATATATATAGGGTAATCTTGTAAAATATGATTCTATTCTTGTTTGTTTTATCTTAAAATTCAAATCTAATTGAATTTCATTCTTAATTTTTCTCATTGCGTCCAAAAGTTCAGGTGTTGCATTCTCGAATTGTAATAAAAACTTATGAAGAGTTGTTGAGTATGATTTAAAGAATCTTTATTGATATTTATATAGTAGTTCTCTTTATCATCATACATGAATCGGAATATATTAAATTCTAGCACAATGAACTTATATATACAAATTAATTAAACTTAATGTGAATATAATTTTTTTGAAATATAATTTGAAAAGTGGATACAATGAACATTATTTAATTATTAAAATAATTAATATCACTTACAATGAATTCTTTTATTACATTAATTTAATAAGTATGATACATTGCATCAAAAAAAGTAAAATATAAATATCAATAAAATGCAATAATTTTAATGTAATTAAATTTATGTTCACCGAATAAAAAAATATTCTTTAAATTAATAAATTATTAATTTATCGATTAAATAATAATTCTCTAAATTAATAAAAAAATTCAGTCCCAATAGAGATTATACTCTATATGACTTTTTAGAATTTTGTATAAGAATTAAGAAAATAATTAAATAATATTAAATATAATATTAATTGTCTATAATATCCTTAAATTTTTATTTATTATCGTACTTAATTATAATATTTTTTTATAAAAATAATTTTAAAAAGATCGTAATTAATTATCTTAAATTATATAAAACAATACTCACTCTTCCCTAGCTCCTCTTCAAAATTACTACTCTTCACGCGCGAGCGGGAGGGGGGTAGCAGACAAGGTCATGGGATGTGCACGTTTTTATTGCACAGCACAGTAGTACCCTATCCAATATCCTGAAATACGGATCATGCAAATCCTCTTCTAGATTACTAACATATTTAATTTACATATATAGCATTAATTATATAATTAAAAGCTGTTTTGTTGTTGGCGGAGAGTGGAGACCGTGGGCGAGGGCGGGAGGGAGCAGCCCCAACCAACATTACTGGACACTTACCAAACTCTGATTTACTCCTCCGTCAAGTATATACTCCTATCTATCTAACTCTCACATTCAGCTCAACTTTAAATGGGGATTTGTTTAATTAAAAGAGTGGAGTATTGTAGTGTACTAACTACATTTGTGAATATTATACTCCATATTTAAGGAAAAAGGGGTGCATGCATGTGTTTAATTAACAAGGATGTACGTGTGTTGCTGACATTGTATTTGAAACGTGTAGAATTGTACATATTACACGTTTGACACTTGCATTAAAATCTTTATTTGTCTATAATTAAAAATATTATCTCATGTGAGTAATTTTTTATACAAAATAAAAAATTAATATTTCGAGACCAACATGCAGAAATACTAATCCCCCTCACTCACTCTCAAGTGGAGTATCACATTAAAAATTAAAACACAACACACCAAACTAAAATATTAAAATATGTTTACAAGTTAATTCAAAGGGTTAAATCAACTTTTGGAGTAAACAAGACATGGTTGGGTTAGCCAGGATATATACTTAAAGAGAGTGAGTGGGCACCCTTACGCTTTTTGCTTCCTGAACCGAACAACACCATCTTTTAGGGGCCTGGGCAAACTAGGTTGCGTGCGATATGCTCTAATTCCCTTTCCTGTTTCTACTCTTTTACTAGTAATTAATTGATTGGGAATCTCTCCTTCTCCTTCTCCTTCTCCTTCTGCTCTTCCCATTTCATTCACCAGCTCATCCCCTTCCATAACTCTTCAGTTCTAGCTAGCTAGTTAGTTGTTCCCACTTCCAATTTCCAAATATCCCTCCCTATACAAAGCATAATATAGTATAGTATACTCCTACGCTTTATACCTTGTCCCATACCTCCCTCCCTTTCATCTTTGTTTTACCTTTAATTTCTCTTTCTGGGGTTTCTTTTTCATCATTTTCCATCTCAAGGCTGATGGGTTGAGGCTTTCCGAGTAATAATTTTATTACTTTTTCAGCTCTCTGGGTTAATTAAGCGGTTGGATTTTAGGATGTAAGGTGACTAGTCTTTTATTTTTTTTCTTTAATTCCATATCTACCTACTATTACCAATGATATAAACATGTTTGGTCCTAGCCTAGCTAGTCATATAAGTTGAAGATTTTTGTGGTTTAATTTAATTTACTTGTTTCTCTGACTTTGGGTATGTTTTCATTTTCATGCTGCAGTGGACCTTCCTCTGTCTGCTATCTTTACTAATTTTCATATTTAAGGTAGAACACTTTTCCATCTGGGTTCTTTGATTATTTTCTCTTCTTGGCAAACTGATATATATATATATATATATAAAATATCCATGGAGGGATTTTCAAGAATGGATGAGGTCCGTCCTCAGTTGCTAGATTTGATTCCCAATTGGCCAAATGAAGAAAAAAGTTCAGAGGAAAAACAACTGGAGCTAAGGCTTGGTCCACCAGGTGAATATTGGACCATCAAAAATGGCAGTATTATTAGTACTAACAATAAAAACAACTCGAGAGAAAGAGAAAGGGACGAGTCTCCTCTTCTCTCTCTTGGCTGTTTGATCTCTACCTCTGGTTCAAAGAGAGGTTTTCTTGACACAATAGTAGCTGACCGGAAAACAGTAGATCAGCCGGATACTTGGATCAATGGAAGTCATACCCACAAGTTTTCTTCTTCTTCAGATATGAATGCACAAGTTGTTGGGGCTGTTCCTGTGTTACCATCATCATCTCCATGGTCATCTTCACATTACCAACAAAGCTTGCCTCCTGTTATGGAGAAGGAATCATTGCAGCAGCAGCAGCAGCAGGCCTGTGGCACTACTAAAGTAGTGGTAGACTTGCAGAATTCAGAAAAGAAAGCATTTTCACCGGCTTCTGCAAATAATACAGCTGTGTCCGACAGGTATCAGAAAAGGTACACCCATCTTTTGGACAGAAGAGAGGATATTCACTCTATTCTCTCACATTGTTACATATGTACTTGTGGTCCATGCATGATAAGACAGCGCTTTCACTTTTTTTAATGTTTCTTATGCAGTAGTATTTTGCTCTTACTAAATTTCATTTTTAATTTTAGTCTATCTATCTACCTATCCATCTTTTTCTGTCAAAGTATTACCTTTTCTTTTCCTTTTCAAATATACTTGTAGTGTGCAGTTACTCACTCTGTTGCCTGGATTTAAATTTAGAGTAAATTTCACTTAAACTCGTTTTTGCACGTAACTACTGGCCTGAGTTTCACTTAAAACACCACCTGTACTATGTAGTATTTCCATCTCAACTCCGTTACCTAAAGTATTCTAGTACATTTTTGCCCCCAAAAATCTTTTCCCTAACCTCAAACACCCAAACTCCAAATAAACCCTGACCTAAATTTTATTTTTTAGCAAAATCTCACATCCTTCTTGATTATACACTCACAATTACCCTTACACCAAGAATTTAATCTCATTTCAAACAAACCAAAAATATCGGAATTCAAAATCAAATTGAGCCTTTAAAATATTCACAAAAATTAATGTATAATACTCCTTAAAAACATAAAAGATAAAAAAAGAAAATTGAGACTGATGGACAATTAGAATTATAAGAAAAGATAAAAAGTAATATAAGCATAGAAATAAAATATGAATCAAACTTAAGAAATTCAAACCTTCGTGTGTCTTTGGTAGAATATTAATCTCATTTTTTTCTTCTAATTTCAGTTTTTAGCATTAATTTTCATTTTGAGAGACATGATGGAAGAGAGGAGATTCTTTGATTTAAACGAGTCTAAAATCTTATCTAAGATTTTGTAATCTCTCTCAATATATTTCTAGATTCAATTAAATGTTGGTGGCTATGGAGGTTTTTTGATAGAAGGTGGTGGTGGTGGTGGTTTTGCAGGGAAGATGATGAGAGAGAGTGGGTTTGAGTTTAGGGTATTTTGGATATTTATCTCAAAAATTTATAATTCTAGTGGGTGTTCACGCACATTTAGAGAGTACTCCCTTCGTTCTTAAAAGATTGTCGTTTTAGTAGAAAAAATTTGTTTCAAAAAGTTTGTTTACAAATTTCGAGAAGAATAAATTATTTACTTTCCTATATTACTCATACCTTCTATCATTGTCCCAAGAAATTATCTTCCTTGTATTAATAGTTTTTAATTTCCCATAAAGGGTAGTGATGGAATTTCAAATAAATTTTACTTGGTAAATGATACTTTCTTAATCCATGTGTCAAAACCTTAAACGACAATATTTTAGGAACAGAGGGAGTAGAACACATGCATTGTCAATTTGGATGATAAATGTAACACTTTCACTTGGCCTCAATAGTGTTCAAGTGTTGACTCTTTTTTTTTTTGATAATGTGGGGTTTCCAACCGCAATCGGGCTAATTCTCCAGCCCGGACCGGCCTTTTCTTTGAATCGGACCAGCCTTTTCTTTGAATCAGCTTCCGCTGGCGGTCCATGGCCCCATGAGCATTTCTGCCTTGACAATTGTTGCAAGTGGGAGTCAAACCTAAGATGTTCGGATTTACGGCTCCATCACCTTGAACATGCGCCAACTGCTGGGGTTAAGTGTTGATTTTTGAAACTATGGTGGGTCATGTGCGAAAACGTGTAAAACTCGGGCCCTTAAATTTATTTTCTCATTCCTACTTGGTCATTAATTATTTTGAGAATTGTTATTTTCACAAGGAAACTTAATTCATTTGAATGATATATGTATCTATCTGATCTGGAGTAGTATTTTTTCATCCACATATCATTCAGTTATAAATTAATTTATTCTTCTGTTTTCTTGGAGTACATTTTACTGTCTGTATTTGTTCTGTGCTGACTGTTGATTGATGACTTGTATATCTAAAATGGTGCTTTCTTTTTTTAACTACTTGTTTCTTGTCTATAATCCTGTCAAAAATCTAATCTTTTAGTGACTAATTTGTCTTAATTTCGTATGCTGGTTCCACGAATTTAAAAACAACAGAACTGCTCCTCCTCCAGTTGTTGGGTGGCCTCCAATTCGGTCATTTAGGAAAAACCTTTCAACTAGCAGTTCTTCAAGGCTGCCAGCTGAGGCACAGAATGTGGTTCCAAGGATGTATGCCAGCGAAAAGCAGGTGGAAAGTTGTCGTAAAGGATTATTTGTGAAAATCAATATGGATGGAGTTCCTATTGGAAGAAAGGTGGATCTTAGAGCTTATGAGAGCTATGAAAAGCTATCTTGTGTTGTTGATGAACTCTTCAGAGGCCTATTAGCAGGTTTTCCTTGCGTTAATATGATTGACTAATTGTATCATTATTGTATTAATTTAAAAAATTTCCACATTTGCTTGAGGATGCTGGGTAAAGTATTAGGATCAGTTAAATTGATATTATGGTCAAACTGTTCCTTGGTACATCCGTCTTAAAATGGTTTAGAGTATTTACATGAAATCAATATAACTTATTAAAAAAAGCACTATAATGGTATTATTTGATCAACAATGTGGTCAATTTATCTATAATAACGTAATTCATAAAATAGTCTCCTTGAGCAGCAACAACTTGTGAATAGATTAAGAGCTTCATCTAGTTTAGCTGTATTTGTGATAGGTGTTGTTTCTGAATTGGTTTGTATTTTGTTTCTCTGCTTAGCTCAAAGGGATCCCACTGCTGGCAGAATCCAGAACAATCAAGAGGGAGAGAAAGCAATTGCGGGAATATTAGATGGAAGTGGGGAATATACCCTTGTGTACGAAGATAATGAAGGAGATAGGATGCTTGTAGGGGATGTCCCATGGCAGTAAGCATCTCACCATTGTGGATATTGATGAGTCAATAGTTTCAGTACCCATCATTTGGTCACCAATCTATTCTAAAGTGCTTAAAATAATGTTTATAATTGTATTTTTGTTTCATCTCTCCAGCATTTAGCTTCCCAACCACTTGACAATAATTCCTTTTCTTAAAGCATAGTACTTTAGCGAATCTCAGGACTTAATGTAATAGTGTAACACACACACACACACTGATTTACATCAGTTAGGTTAGGTTCCATAGGCGCTTTATGTTATTGAGAAATTTGTTCTGCAATAGATGTGTTGTGATGTAATTTGGTTGGCAACTTGTGTTTTGCAGCATGTTTGTATCTACGGTTAAGAGGTTGCGCGTGTTGAAAAGCTCTGAACTATCTTCTTCCCTATTTGGTGAGTATTCCTTTTGAACCCTAGAATATAGTTTCTATCATATTTCCTAGAATTTATATGTTGCCTAATTCTGAATACAGTAAACTTGTAGCTGAATAAATGTGGTTACTTCTTGGTCTAACAATTTGACTTTGGAGCTCTTGATCTTTGCAGTTGGTAGCAAGCAAGAAAAGAACCCACTTGATGCTGCTGCTGCTGCTGCTGCAGCTGCAGCATTGAAATGATAAAGATTAGTATTTTGTGTGAAAACACTTCAACTGAGAGATTAGAGGATATTTGTTTTGCGTCTCTTTTTTCAAATTTTGGATATTATACATTGTCCAAGTGTAAGGAAAAAGTACAACGCGAGGTAGATGTTGTATTTTGGAAGGGTTTTTTCACAAGCTCTCTTTGAGTTGTTTAAAAGACTTGATTTTTTCGCAACTAATTGCCAATGCTCTATAGTCCTCCCCCCTCCCCAAAAAAAAAAAGAAAAAAAAAAAGTGTTTCTAAGTTCTACTACCTGCTCTCGTATCACATAGCCCCCATTTGGGTTAGGCTAGTTTCTAGAGTCAACTGCGGCTACGTGAAGAAAATTGATAGCTAATTAGCAAAAGGAGGTTTATTATTAATTTGGTTTGGGCTTTTACTTGAACGTCCTAATTATGATCAATCTCATACAAAATTAATTTGAAGAATTACTCCTTACGGAGGCAGGTCAATCTTTCCAGTCATTGTGTCTTGGTGAGACTCTTTATTTTCGGATGGGTCATAGGTGGTTCTCTCTCTCTCTCCTTATAAAATAACAGTAACTCCATTGCTATTGATTTCAAAGAATCAAACAGTGTAGAAGAGGAGGTAGTGGAAAACAGTGTTAGCATAATACTCAAAACCAGACTTAGAATCAGGAGAAGTAGTGATGGTTCGTTTTGTTCAGAGGGTAATAGAGTTTGAATTCGCAGGAGGAGGAGGACAACGGCGACAGCAGAGTGGGGAGAGATAAAGAGGTTTTGCAGCATCAGCAGCACTAGTAGTGATAATTATGGTTCTTTTGTTGGAATATGATATTTCATGTTTGTGAATACAGCCGATTACAAGCCCAACTTCATTTATTTCATCAACGGTGGCTGGCACGGCATCATGCTGATTCATTCAATTATTTTAAGTGTGTGTATATATATATATTTCATACATTACACCTCAATCACTAATAATTTCTCAAATACGAAAGAAGAGATATATAATGATTAAACATACTCTCTAAATTATGAAAAAGGGATAAAATATATCAGTTAGAATGACTAAATCTAATTTAAACGGGAGAAATAAAAACAGAAAGGCCAAAAAAAATATTTAAATTTGGCTTAGGAAAATAGAATGGACAAAGAAAAAAGAGAAAAATGCAGGATAATGTCCTTGACAAAATTCAATGCTGATCATTACCAAATTAGTTGACCTCAAGATACTTGGAGTGAGAGGCAGCAATAAGAGCAGCCCCGATGCCTGAGCCATCATTAGAGTGCTTAAAGACTATGCTTTTCGAGACTTGGTCGCCAACCAATTCTTTTAAAGTGTTCTCTAAGCACTCTCGAAATGCAGTATAGTTCTCATACAGTCCACCATCCATAGCTATAACCGTCTTTTGTATCTCCCCATCCCTAAAAAGTATCTCTACCCATTTTCTTTAGGATGCCCAAGATTCCAGCAGCAGCAAGTCGGGCCCCACGGGTAGCAACAATGTTGCATAGCTCAACCACGACTTTACGTGTCTTCAGGGTTGTAGTAGATATCTGCAGTAGAAATAACATGACATACACATGTATGTGTAATTGAAGATGCTCATAAAATTGTTGCACTCCTCAGGCAAGGAATAAAGATGACCATTTAATCTTTTCTATCCTCGCATGGCTTTAGGCTTTCTAAATGTTGCTTACTAAAATATACACATATACCTCCAATATATCCTTCAATTTGTTCCCTACCACATTGAGATCTGAAGATGTATCATGATGCATTACAGACATGTCAGGTGTCCTGCACCTGTTTGACCCATATGCTGATGCATGTTCTAAAATAACATGGCTAAGTGAGCAGTGAAAAGATAAAAACCATTTGGTCACGGGTCAGAAGCGACTGCACAGAATAGGTTGCGACTAGCAGTTAACAAGCTTATGGTAGACACTGGAACATATACTTGTCAAGATAAATTGATTGAATACAAGTAGCCATTTTATTGATGCAACTGTTAAGAAAAATACCGTAATATGAATGGAGTCTCAAGTTTTGGTGGAACAGTGTCATCAAAAAGGGCAGCTTCTTCAGCCATCCTACATAGAACTCTGCGAACAATCTCTCCCAAATACATGCCAGAAACTATCTTTTCAAATATCTACACAATATAATGAAAAATTGTACAAGTTGTCAAAATAAGTATATTGCTAAAGCATACCAAATGTAAATAGAATACTGTGTGTAGACAAAATGATAACCTGTTCACCAGGGTTCAAACTTTCAGCATCCAGCGCATGGTCATACTCTGTCAAGGGAAGATGTGATGACCTAAAGTTACCCCATTCCATATTTATAACCTACAACACACAAAAGATGGCGGGACTTCAATTCCTTTCACACTCTCCAATCATATATAGCCCTTTACACAATCCGGATATCTTTATTGGTAAATATCAAAATTATTGTAATACATGTACTAGGAGTAATCAATTGAAACTGAACAAATTCCTCACCATCTCTCCTGATTTAGGTGGAGGACCATGCCATTTTGGTATTGCTTGAGCACGCTCCACATAAGCTGCATTTGTTCCAGTACCCATGATTACTGCAACAACAACGTCCTTGTTAGTATATCTACCTCCAGCTAATGTCCCAATTGTATCATTAACCTAGTGCCAAAATTTAAATATCAAACCTATACTTATATCTAACAACCATGGAACTGTTACCAGATTAACATAAAATATAACGAAACACCAAATACCAACAGAAGACTACATTTCTTCTGCAGAACTAAAAACTTCTGTTATGAGTAGCAAAAGAATTTAATGTACCAGAGCCGACACGTGTAGATCAACACCTTGTCTTCCCATGGCACTCACTAGTTCGGCCACCACATCTTTTTATCAATCTATCAAATCAGCAATTAAAAGAATTCAGGCAAGTGAGGTAAGCTAGTCATGAGTGAACTATCTTTAGACATATGTATGAACTAAAAGTGCAAGGATAATATGAAGTTTCTGACATCTGGATTAATTAACTAGCTTCATCCTTTAAGAAATATTATGCCAGATCACAGTTGTAACTTACATTTCCACTGATGAAGTAACTGCTCACTTGGAATATGCTGCTTGATGAAGATTATGCATGCCATAATAATGAGATCGAAACATGGGTGAAGTCGAACTCTGTGTCGCAAATAACATATACACACAACTCAATATTTTATCTTCCTCTATAATCTTTTTATTTTAATTTTTTTAATCATGGGTGTCCTAACCTCTTAGAGCATTCAACTAATCCCATATGACCAAGTAAATCCAAGCATAAGCTTGTGTGGGTACCCCAGTTGGCAAGATTAGGTACTGTGATCTCCTCCTTAGTTTGGTAGAACACGTCATTGAGCCAATATATTATGGTGAAGTACATGCCATTGATCATCTTCATCAATAATCTTGAGCTGGCTCAATATGATAAACCAAGAAAATGAAAGCAAAAACTATATCACCTCAATAATCTTGTCTTGAAAGTCTTTTCGAGAGCTTTCTACTGTTATAGATTCACAATTTTGGATTTATAACGAAAAAATTATTGAATTTTGAAATTTGAAGGAGGAAACAGAAAAGACTGTTGTAAGAGAAGAACGAGTTTTCCAGGTTTTACCTTTTGCAACAACTTTTTGCATAATGGAGTTAAAAATTTGCTTCAGGTGCATGGGTCTCATCTACTCATCTTACACATAAAAGCCTTCTGCAAGAAGTTTTGTGGCTTCCACAATAACTTTTGCCCAAGACTTTAATTATTTTTAAATCCGACCCTTGCATCTCCTAACGAATTATGGAAGATGGGTTGGCTCAAAAATGGTCCTGGCCATAGGTGACTATGGATCACTCTCTCTATATATGTCTGTGTATGCAAGTGTGTGTCTATATATATATATATATGTATGCAAAAAAAAAAGTGTAAATGCATGACAAATCCTTTACTAATTTATTACTAGAGAAAAATAACAAAATTCATGTCTTTTGCCCGTTGATCTACTAAATGACTAAATTAGGAGAAACAATCAATCTTTGTCAGGGTCTTGATTGAGTTTTATAACATTTTAAAGTAACAAATTAACAAAATCAATCAACATAGGTTTTACAAGTACTAAAATCCATGCAAACCTAACTTGACATAATAGTTGATAAAGTATAACAGCAACATGCATATGAATGATGACATGGTGATTAATAGGAAATTCATGCTAGATTAACCAAGTTCGTAGGGTGGAATAATAAATGCAAATGAAGCGATAACAAACATGCAAAATTGGAAAATTACAAAATGCAGCCCACACAATCAGGACTAACCGCGTCATCAATAGAGAAACCTTTTGTCCACCTAATAAGAGTTCCAGAAGCAATTGACAATTGCAACACAGGAAAAGAGAAGGTGAATCCTAGTTCCCTCTGCCTACCAGGAGGAAGATGAAATCTTTCACCTTCTTGAGCAACAAATTTTGCAAGTTCTGCTGCAATATAGTCAAAAAGTTCCTGAAAATAGAAACTTTTGAGAAGTTTAGATATTATGCGTATGGACCACTATGAAACAGGGTGACTAGCAGTCTCAAAAGGACAAAGACTTACCATTGACGTCCCGACCATTAATTTTGGAGGAATTGCAACCTCAGTAAATTCTTGATCAATAATACCACCAATTTTCCCTCCCAATTGCACCCGCAAAACCCGGAAGTTTGCTCCACCAAGGTCCAATGCATAAAATACCCCTTCTTCATCACTTAAATAGGAAAAATGGAAGAGAATAATGCGTCAACTATAATAACACAACAGATAAATGCCAATCGATGAAACATATTTATGCTCTCTAGTTCATTTAGAACTCCATGTCAAGTATATTAACAGGAAGAATAAATTTGTCTAGAAAGTGTAACAACATCCATTAAGTTGACAAGATGAAAAATTAAATCCCTATCTCCAACTCTCCGCTTGGGGATAAGGAGAAATAAGTGTTCACGATATATCACTTACCAGAATTTCCTAAATACAAGATTCGGCATTAATATCTAACATACATACTATTGCAGGTTAGATTACACCCAACGTTTTTTGTTTATGGAGAAAAACAAATGCATGCTCACTTCATAGTTTATAGTTGGATTTGGTTTTCCCTCCCATTAGCGTAACAGGATCAGGACATGTAAAGGAGGATTGGTTATTCCTAGAGGATATCCAGACCACTCCTTAAAGTAAGCTACCAGAAATGAAGCATTAGTTTCTCTAAATTTAGCCCGATTATAATGCATATCAAGTACTTTTGCTATATTCTACAAAACCAGCACATAAAAATATTAGCAAGCTCATAAAATTGATCATAGAAATAAGTATGTCCAGTACTCCGGTGACAGTAGTATACTCGTACAGATAACTGCAATGCGACCTTGAGTTCAGGAGATATTCAAAGAAACTGTTATTGATTTGTCTCTAACAGCGAATGCGAGATCATTCTACATACTGTGTGACATACTGCCAATACTTGTGAATATAAAGGATTGAAATATATATACAAATATTGGTAAGGTATAAGTACTGCAGTTACAGTTTTTTTCAGTAGAAATCAGTACCAAAAGAGAAAATGTGTGCTTCTAATGGTTGTTAGACAGAAAGAGGTTAAATGGAGTATAAATGTCTTCACCAGAGAAGAAGATATTGCACGCAAAGAAGTATTTTATTCTCCCAACTTGTCAATTTCTTAACCCCAAAAAAAACATGAAAGAAATATACCAGTAAACAAAATAGAGAGTAGAAAAAGTTACTAAAGAAAAAAGAAATACTCAGAGATAGATATTTCAACTTCTGTAGCTTATATAATGGAAGTTCATGAAATTTAGTGAACACTTGTGTACACCAAATACTAATAAGAAAAGGAAAAAGATTGATAATATCATTATAGTTCATGAAGAATTCCCTAAAAAAGCGTAACTTGCGCGCCATCTCCCCACATCTTTTGATCTTCACAAAGAATACAAAACAATTATACGTAAACTCATATATAAATTATCTAAAAATATAATAAAGCTTATAATTATTGTTTAACTGAGATATTAGCTTATTAATTATCCGGTAAAGTCTTAGGTTACCGAAATCATATCAAACTTAAATCGAACGTGAATAGTTTGTGTATTTGAGTATTATTATCAATACTAATGTGTTTAGACATATATGTTTGAATGTCTTAGGTATTTATAAACGAATCGAGTAGCGTTTCTTAATCGATCTTCGCTCAGGCAAGTTCCCTAACCCTAATTACTTACATAAGTTTTCGAATCCTGCTTATTTTTTGAACAAGATTCATATCTTGATTTGCTTTTGATATAATATACCAAACCAAACTTGATTGCCAATTATTGTAAAGTTATCGCTATAGATTCTGCATAACTAAGAAATGAAATATTTATTCATATGTTATTATTGTTTATTAAGCATAAATTGTTGCGTCAAACCAAATCGTTTTGGTAAGACATCCTATACTGAGTTGTAAATCCCATAAGGGAAAATTGTGTGCCAGTATATCTGGCACTTAGTGCAAGTTGGGCACGATTAGGATGATATGCATACTCCTAGGATGTTGAATAGGTTGATCCCTTATCTCACATCTGAACAAGATTTCTAAGTTTTTGTGACTGATAGAAATGGTTGAAATAAAAATTTTAGAAATGGTAAACAACACTCAGTTGAGAAAAGTTTTGAACTGTTATACTTCTTTAAATCTTATATTGTGTTATAAATATAAAACTTGTTGATCATGTCATAGTTCATTCTTGCAAATCATTCCCTTTGAAGTATTAGATGGTAACCTTGGCACATCTGGAACAAACAATGGGAATCGACCATGTTTAGATTAGTTTAAATTACTGTCTAGATTAATGTAAGACTTTTGTAATAAGGAATTCTTTATGAAGAATCATGTAATCAAACCTTTATATATATGATATAATATCATCCTTTATTTTTGTAGCTGTGTTTCCTTTACATAAATAGATTTAACTAGAACGTCTGAATTATTTTGAGATCCTTGGGAATTATATATCTGAGTGAGGGTTGGCAATATGGACTGTTCATGTTATTGTCAATACTCTGAAT
Source organism: Panax notoginseng (assembly GCA_016801055.1). Taxonomy (NCBI): domain Eukaryota; kingdom Viridiplantae; phylum Streptophyta; class Magnoliopsida; order Apiales; family Araliaceae; genus Panax; species Panax notoginseng. Next base: position 22,313,253 of record CM029013.1, on the reverse strand, counting down.
TTCTGATAGATTGGTACTATCGATAAGATAGGGCAATCCGTAAGATATAGACTATACATCTGAGTGAGGGTATTGATAATATGGACTGTTCATATTATTACTAGTACTCTGGATTTCGGAAAGATATATATTATTTGTAGATATAGTCTATACATCCAAGTGAGGGTATCCAAACACAGCAATAGTTCTACAGTGAATTATTATCTGTTATGGGATAGTGTGAACCTTGGATCTATGGGAATTGTATCTTATAAAATTTGTATAGTAGTTTGATTAGATATAAGCATCAAATCAGATACCGTGATGTCAAAGGTTACTACTTACTAATGACTGCCTCAATGTTCAAATAATAAACTTATAGTTAATGTCATGATTTTGGTAGAGAAGAAAAAAGTACGTATAGGGATGATTAGCCGATTCCAGACTCACTTGTATATTATTGTTATTCTACTATATAATGCAATGAACAAGGTTGATGCTGAATAATAAAATTTAGGAATCATTCATTATCAATATATTGAACAGACATCACAAAGAATAGATTTCATAATAAGATCATTGAAGTAAAACCATGAGAATTTTTTGTAATTCTATATATAAAGATCTATTAAGGAACCTCAGTAATAACTTAAGAATTGTACCAAGGTCAGTATTCAATAAAATGCCAATCAGTAATTTTAATACAATCACCGATCCATTTAAAAAGAAAATCTCAACAATTTATTTCATCAATGATTAACAGAATACATAAAGATATACTTACAATAATCTAAGAGAGAGAATTAAAACTATATACCAGTAGGGAGATTGTCCACGTAGCTGATGAGTTTGCTGCCACCTTCATAGGCGAGACCGGCGTGCATCTCCACGGTCATGGCGTCAGCCACCTACCTGCTTGAGCTTCAAGCAGGGGTCCCAAACTTCTCTTCCAATTCCTTCATAGTGGCGCTGGCGCGGGCCCAGCGGCTGCAGCTCCGCATTCGTTGGCGCACGATTAGCGCCACCGCGGCACACACAGCCGTGCCAACTATAACTGCCGCTATCACTGCCACCTTCCCCATAGCGAATCGAAGCAGAAATCAAAATTGCCAAATTAATTTTTTTTTAAAAAAAAGTGAAGCAGCGGCGTGGTATCAGATGAGAAGCTGAAGAAAGATTATATCTTGATGAATATAAGATTGAGATTTGAGGGAGCCCCAAACCAAAAAAAAATGGAAATTATATAAAATAGTGAAAGTTTATTTTGAAAAAACAAAATAAAAATAGAGCGCTTTTAGCCGGAAGGAAAACTTTCTTTATACGGTAGACGGAAGTAATGAACTAAATTCGTTCTCATTCGAGTGGCCAACCCACACTGTAGCTACCCACGTGCCTGTCCTAACTAGCTATAACATTCAAGCAATGTATAATTCAAAAAAAATTATGAACACAAAAAAATGAAGCACCGAATATGAGCACAATATTAATTAAAGAATAATGCTAGAGACATAAATTATTTTATAAACATTTTATAAAATACTGATGTAGTATACTCCATATTAGCATATTATATGAGACCGAAGATTATATTGAAATAATTTGTTGATCAATACGCTGATGTGGAGTATGTCACATCAGTATTTATATGTGGAGTATGTCACATCAGCATTTATATGGGACCGAAGACTACATTGAAATAATTTATTGATCAATACGCTGATGTGGAGTATGTCACATCAGCATTTTATAAAATAATTTATGTCTGTAGCACTACTCTTAACTAAAAATTTAAATTAATTTTTAACACACCTGTATTTTTCATTAATACTCCACATAGCATTTAAATGAAAAATAAAATTAATATTTTTTTCTTATAATTTAATAAATTACTGTAGAATCATTTAACCCATTAGTTGGTGTAATAATTATGTACAAATATTATTCTAAGTTGGTAAATATAATTATAGAGTGAAATAAGTTATTATGAAACTCAATAAATATAAGTATAATAACATTTCCCTCGGTTAATATAACTTTAAATGAACCAAGTTCTTACTATTATTAAAAAATTTAAAATATACGTTTAATAATGCTTCGATTAGATATAACGGCTAGTTATTATTCTTGAAATTTGGAGTAGTCTGCATGTCAAGTATTTTTTTTATTTATCAATTTATAATATAAAAATATAATGCTACCATACAATAATGATGAGATAAAAATAATAATAATACTGAAATCTACTTAGAAAATTTCTAGTTAAGAATGTCATTAAACTCGACAATCTGCAACTAAACATATACCTTTAATATTGAAATCAGGTAATAATAATTATTCCAAGAACAATACTACATGCACGTAAGTATACAAAAAAAAATTATGTACAAAAAAATTATGTACAATTTTTTGTGTATAATTTGTGTCCAAGGTATTTCTCGTGTTCCAAATACTCGGCACCCTCCATTAAAAAAAATGTTCTCTGCAAGGACAGGAGTTATTTTGTGTAAAATTTTACTAGTAGTTTAAAAGCAAGCCCTCATTAATAAGTCAGTAACCCCCCCCCCCCCCCACCCACAATACATACACAAACAGAGAGAGAATTTATCAGAAATTACAAGTTTCGTGTACAAAAGTAGTTAAAAGATACAATGACACAAGCCACTTCTAGCAACCCACTCTAGACATATAAACAAGTTCAACCCCCTTCACTATCCTCACCTGGTTAGGAACAGTTTATAATATCCATTTCCTAATAATATTGGAAGCCTCTCAAATCTCTGCAGCACAGTCTGATACATAAAAAGCTAAAACTATACACGAGATATCCGAGTTGCCCCCCCCCACCCTCACCTCCCCCAAAAAAAAAAAATTAAAATCCACCCACACAAAAAAAACTCCTATTCCTTCTCTCCTTTCTTCCTCTTCCAAGCAAAAGCTTCTACATGCCGGAGTAGTTTGATTCCCAATCCACAAGGCAAAACACGGGATGCCTGGAGAAAAGGAAATAAATGAAAGCCAGCAACTAACGGAGTACTTACCAGAACTGCCGACTTTCACAAAGGACTTCGATGAATCTTCCAGGCTCTCAAGCTGTTGAAGTCAGACTCAACCTCCTATTTAAACACCACACAGAACGAAGAAGAGCAGTATAAAGATATAAATGGCAATAAAGATCCAAAAAAATAATATCTAGAAATTAAATGTACATGCCTCGTCACTGCCTTCCGCTCATGTCCCAAATCAACATCACCATTGGTATTCATTGCCATATCAAGAGGAGCGTTTCGCTGCATGAAACAAAAGCAACCAAAAAGAATAAGATGGATCCTAACCGGGAAAAAAGAAACATTGGTTTCACAAATTTTTTTCACGCTAAAGGTACAATCAGCCTCAGGCAACACACCCCTACAATTTTTAGTTTCAGATTCTGACTTAAACTATTGCATAAAGAAACAGCAAGTTAACTTGAAAGAAGAGAACTTAAATCCAAAACCTCTAACTCGTCCTGTGAACCACCTTCAGAGATCTGGCCATCTGTTGTAGACCCATCATTCATAAGCAACTCTGAATCTGCCTCACAAGAATCAGTCTGGGAAAATCCGTGACTGTTGCTCCCAATAACACTGCCTGGATTCCCCTCACTGCTTCCTGTTCGTGATGCAGGTCCTGTGTCTTCACATGAACCGACCTCACTCGTTAGGCTAGTGACCACGCTAGAATTTGAGAAACATCCCTCGTCAGCAACTCCTCCAGATATAATTTTTTGATCAGATTTAGCTAGCTCTATAATAACCTCCTTCTCACCCTCAACCAAATGAACCTGTTCAGTTCCATTTATTTCAGCCATTTGTTCTGTTCTTTGAATTCCCAATGAACACTTATTTGATGTGCCTGTAATAATTTCAGGAGATAATGAATCCCGCCTTTGAGGGCTAATTGATAACCGCTTTTCAGAACTACATTGCTTCACATCTGCCCCGTCTCTTCTCCTTTTAAGATGTCTTCCAACAGATCCAGCCCTGCAAACTTCATCTCCGGGAGAAGATTGTTCAGCATGCAGCTGGTTCATTAACCTTGGTGGCCGACATCGTTTATAACCATCGGGAAATACGTAAGAAGGAACCTGCTTTCTACGAACATGAGAAACGTAAATTTCCATCCCCGGTTTCCAGAACACATACATATTCACGGAGTGCCGAAACTCATCAACTGTTCCACGTATATCAAACTGCTGACCTTCTAGGATTACCTCACCCTCTCTCCTCTGCAAACCCATAAAAAAGGCACAATGGGAACACTGCTTTGAAGAATCAACATACTCGTGAGGATAAGGATGACACTGCAACTTTCCGTATGTGTCCCGCTCTATCTGCAAATGAGAGAGAGACGTCTTCTAATATTTATTTTCTAAAAGATCCATATGAGCCAAAGGGTGATTGATGCCTCCATCACAATTAACATGTCAAAATGGAAAAATATTACCATCAGAGTCAGTTGTCTCAGCCGGGATTCAACCCAGCCTTTCCACGCACGCAAGTCATCACCATCAGCAGCAACGATGTCTACCTGCAGATAGTTCTTATAGCTTTCGAAGAATACATAAGGCTCAAACAAAGCACTCCACTGTGCTTTATTCAGCTCTATCTCCTGCATGTGGACAAAAAGAGTAAAGCACAATATTATGAATATCATAATTGAACTTGAAAAAGGTCTGCCACTCTGGCCACTACCTCACAAATCTTGTTGCCAAACTGAAACTGCTCTGTCATAACCCGAAGAGTACTGGTTGAAACATTGTAGCTAGAATTCATGCATGGGTAAGCAGGTGTTATAATTGGCATATGATGAGTTCGATCACGAGGATTTCTACGAGGATCCCATATAGAAAAACCAAGCTCGTCTTCTTCTATTGCACAAAGCATCACAGGATTTGGCCAGCGCCACTGGGTATATACCCTGAAAAACCGAGAAACCAGCATACTAGGGATGGCATTGGGATAAAGCTGAGAAACCCTAGCTACAAGGAGAGCCCAGTTCACACCACCAAGAATCCTGTCACCTGAAAAAAGGGTCAGTAGAGGGAATAAGGTGCAAATAAGGATCCAAATCTGAAGTATAAAGTAAGATAATACACCAGAAAAACCAGAACAAAGACAGATACGAATAAATTAACGGAAGACCCTACTTACATTTGAATAAACACCACGCCTCTTTGCCCAATACTTTAAACAGCGGAGTGTTGTGCGAAAATGCTAGAATTTCCCACCCAAAGAAGAGGATAAACAATAAGCAAACACTAATAAAATAACAATATTCTGAGAGATGAGATCACAAGTAAAATAGCAGGCATTTTTATTTAACAACCTCAACATTTGGAACGAGTTTAAGAATCTGGTCAGCAACCCTGCAGCCATTGAGACTCCGAACAGTTGGCTCATCAACATTGTACAAAACAGAAACATTTGAAATATCCAAGTCCTGTCGATAATTCAGTTAGCATTCACAAATCACAAATATCTATACATCACAAAAAATAGATCTACTATACAAGGATTAATTTTACTGAACTCAACATTCAAGCCTATAAGGACAGCTAATAGAGCTTAAACTAATATGGCCACTTTCACATTAAATTTTGTTTCCCCCGTTGCGGCAAATTGTCAAAAATGAACAGTCATAAAATGAGGAGCTCACAAGATATCTATTTCAAAATTATTTTCTTAGTCGATTTCTGAGATCTCGTGGTTTTTTTTTCCAGTTTAGTTTCCACGTAAAAATTCTGGAGTTATTATTTTATATCTCATATAATATAGTAGTATATAGTAGTGTTTGTATTTATCTTAGTGTATTTGTGTGAGCCGGATTTCTCAACAATAGAGCTATGACACAATCAAACCTGAACGAACAAAATGTTGAATTGAATTGTATCAGCTTCTATTGAGGGTTATTAATTGCATTAAATGTATATTAATAAATTTGTCTAATAACTGAATACGTGGCGAATCCTCACTAAACCGCCAAATCGCTGTATCGTGACCCCAATCATTGTTTCTTAGGTGTGTGCCAATAGACCCATCCATAAAGCAAGTCATGAAGGAGGTAATTATAAAAATAGTTCACTAACACAAACATACACTATTAACTATCCTCCATTAACCACGTTCGAAGTAGGGGAAGAATGAACTAACAAAACAACTAAAGTAATAAACAAAGAATTCCATCAAGATGAAAATTACAAAAATAAATTATAATTAGTGAAGACTGGCCCAAGTCGAAAGGCATCTTAATACACCCAGAGCTAATACTAAGAGATATGGATGAATAGGAGTATACTTGATGAAACTTACCTCTGGCACAACCAAAAGTGAAACACTTGCATAAAGAAGATCAATTGATATTCCATCAAATTTGAATTTCATTACTGGGACATGTGCATCCGGCACTGGTTGTAGTTCAGTAACTTCTTCTATCTCATCCAAAATGTTATGCAAGATAAAGAAGAAGTCCTCCTGCAAGGGTCAATTCCATATTTTACATTGATAAAATTCCAATATCTAACATGAATAAACAACTAATTTCATAAATTACCTCTCGATTAACATAAGACGGCCCAATACATAAGGTATCAATGTCAGCTCCAGGACCGTGGACCTATCAAAAAAAATATCACCACATTAATAAAAACTAACAATAGCAACTTACATAAAAAATGATGCCACAGAAAGTGTGGAAACACTTCCTAGTCCGCTTGTTGAATAGCCCACTGCCCACATCTCTAAGTGCAACAAACTAAGAAACTCTACAAGTCTATGCAAGAGCGAGCTTAAGAAAAAACACCAAATGAACGTTTTACCGTCCTTCAACAAGGAGACAATCAGACAACTCCATAGTAACTACACCCACATACTCTACTCCAAATTGTCGCGACATAGTTAAATATGGAAGGAGGTCCATGTCCTATCCATTCTGATGATGGGCCTCATGCCGCTAGACAAGGACAATAAACTAGAAGTACATGCAACCAATTAAGCTAAAGTATGTTCTTAATTTGAAAAGGCCAACATGTTAATGTTTTGAAAACAACCAAACTGACTAAAACATTCACACCTAAACAGCCAAAATGAAACGTGTATCACTCCTACTTCACCATAACTTGGATAAGAACAAAATTTGATCCTTGTACTTAAAAGTCCAAGTTGGCATAAATTCAGGAATCATTTCTTTAACTTTTTAAAAGATCTCACACATTAAATATGAGAAATGCCTGACAGGAGAATTCAACACAGAATAACCCTACGAATAACCTTCACAGATTAAACCGCAACCATGAGGTTCTGCTAAAGAAATGTTCTGCATCTCGACAACCATTACTGGAACCCATAGTCCCATACCCACAGGCAATCCAAGACGTCCAAAACCATCAAAGAAATGTTATGCTAAAATCACAATAACTATACCTTAAGTTCATCTTATTATTATCCAACCTCTAAATTAAAGTTTCAGTCTCTTTTGGCAGCTATAAGTCATGCTTGAAACTTCTAAATAATAATAATGAATAATATCCTAATTTCCAACCTTTATCCCTCACAAAAAAGCACACAAAGGGTACTTTGCAGATGCACATAATCAGTGTTTATTGACCTCTTCATGAGGAGGGTGGATCTCTAACATCATTTTCGAGACTCTACTTCACAAACTTGGACATCATCTTCATTTAGTATCATATATAGCAAACTCAAACACATTAGTACTTCAAACTTCTAGACTGCTTTTAACAATTCAGAACTCGAATGTGAAACAAACACAACATGCTTACCCCTAATCGGTAAGAGCCAAAAGTAAATATGACAGCATTTGCATCCTCCACCATTTGATCTGTGTAGCCTCTCAAGCGAGTAAGTTGCTTCACCCAATCTATGACAATCTAAGATAATTAAAAGGGATGAACAAAACTAGTCAGCACAAATTGAATAAAGGAAATATATAAAATCAGGCAGAAACTGAATACACTAGCAAATGCATTTGTATAATAAAGTAAATCAAAACAAATATATAGAATCAAAAGGACGATCAGTAAATTGTAGGAGCCAACACAAATTTTAAGGATGTAATCAAATCAGACCAGATAAAGTCTCGATAGTCAGACAAAACGTTCCAAAATAGTTATCAGCAATGCACATAATTTTCCACCGCAATTTGATTCATCGAAAACTTTAAACATAACTTTAGAGCCTGTTTGGTGGAGTAAAAATACTTCTAAATTAAGTTTGGAAACATTTTAGTGTTTGGTAACCCTCCAAAAGCTCTTTTAGTGAGCAGGGGAAAATTACGCTTTCAGCATAAGCACTTTTGGCCGAAGCACGCTGTACAAATTAATCCTTAAAATTATTTTTATTTTATTTTTTTTGGGTGGGGGGCGGGAAGTAGTTTACATCACAAACTTCTGTGCAATGTTTCCCTTACTTTTTTACAATTGCATAGCCAAACACTATTTAACTTTCTTATGAAGCACTTCTATCAATAGCTTAATATTAAAAGTGTTTTTATCTCTCTGCACCGCACCAGTCCGCAAAACAGGCACATTATGACCATGCTGCTACAACTAAACAAACTGATCAATTTACACAACTTATCACCAATAATCAATGACTCAAAACACAAATCAATCAAATATACCAGTCAAATCACTTTTTTTCAAATACAGATAAAATTAATCATTAAAATTTACTCACTTTGTAACACCAGGAGGAAAAGACTAGCCTAAACTTCACTAATGTCAAAACATGGTGCATTGCTGAGATTGGGGATTCTGCTACTTAGTTTTCCAGATGTACAAAGATGCATTAAGAAGTGCAATAAACAATTAAGTATAACTTTCTAACGAACATGAGAATTATGAAAACTTCATGGGAGAAATTACCTGCTTGATACGACCAAGAACCTCTTCCCGTTTGGCAGCTTCGTCTCTGGATTCATGTAATCCAGCATCTTCCAAAAACTTTTGGAACCACAAACGAAATAATAGTTAAAAACAACCAATCACAGTCCAAGAAATCGATTTTATAAAGAAAAGGGCGAGAAAACAAACCATTTCCAACTCCTTGGTTCTAATTAAGTCAGCCTCAGAAGGGCCGGCAAGAGATAGCGGCTTCGTCACACCACGGTGCTTGGGAGCCACACCCAAGCCCTCAGAACCCACCATATTAGAAGACGAATGGATTAAAAGATGATGTGTCACCTGAATTATGTATAAAAGATGACCGTATTGAAGGACAATAAGTAGTCAATTCAAAGTTACACCCGAACCCTAGAATAATAGGAAAGATTGCAGGAGAATAATACTAAAATTGACTAAGAAGTGGAAACATTTAGTGCGTAATTCGAAAAGAATAAAGATCGCAACCCTAGATCGGCATGACTAAGATCTTGAAATAGGTAACAATGAAAATTGAATATGTGGAAAATCAAAACCCTCAAAAAATTGGTCAGTGGAAAAAGGTCTGATCGACAGGCCTAAAAACCCAACTTTTGAGAGTTCGGAGTTCAGACACAGGAATACAGAGAGAGGGAGGGGGTTTGGGGATCGGTGAGCTGTAGAAGACGGGGAGAAGAGGGTTGGAGATAGTGACGCGAAGTTGCGCACGTTCTCACCTAGTCCGAAAATAACTTTGATTTGTTTAAGATATTTAATATCTTTCTTCATTTTTTTATTTTTTTTTTGCCATTACTCTTAATAGAGTAAGAAAAAATATTTTAAATACTCCCCATTAATTAAAATTAAATTATTTTAATATATTAATTAATAAAGATAAATTCAACTTATATTAGATATGAAGTTTTAAATTTTAAATAATCAAATTGTCATAATAATTGATAATGTTTAAATTATATTACATAATAAATTTATTTAAACTAAATTTTATAAAATTAAATACATTAAATATATTTAACCATATTAAAGAAATTTTATTATTTAAAAAAATATTCATACAAATAAATACATTTAATATAATTAATAATTTTAAATTGTATTATTTAAGAAATTAATTTAAAAAATAAATACCGGATAACAAAAAAATATCTACTTATTACTAAGAGTAATACAGTAAAAAAAAAATCCACTCCCACTGTGAGACCCCCTGTTAGAGTTTATGCCCTAGAGGCCAATTATTTGATATAATAATTGCTTAACATTTGATATTATTGTTGATTGAATAAATAAATGATTTTATTATGGTTTTATTTACTGCGTAATATAATTGTTAACATAATAAAATTCCTTAGATAGTGATACAAATTATATAATTTCAAGTATGTGACTTGGACATGAGATTATATAATTACAATTAGTATCATTGTTCTTAAATGTCCCTAGTCGAGTATCATTGTTTCTGCGACAACAATGATGCATTGAGACTAGTATGTGGATTGACTGATGACCAAATCTCTTGGTCATAAATATATGAGATATTAAGTCAATGCATATGTACATGTTAGAGAACTATGTACTGGACAGACCCACCATGAGA